>JAJMIV010000399.1:0-12968 GCA_030563445.1 Metschnikowia gruessii
GTCCGGGGGGTCATGTGTTCCTCGCCTATCCACGGGGTCACTCTGGGAGTTTTTTCTCCCTTTTAAATGCCTACTTTGATCAGACATTATTTTTTTTTTAGGCCAAGGGTTTGATTTCAGGGAAAGGTGGTTTTGCGTCTTACCCTCTGCAAGCTATTATACCTAAAATTTTTATCAACATCAAAATCCGATATGGTGTAACGGCTAGCACACGACGCTCTCACCGTCGAGACCGGGGTTCAACTCCCCGTATCGGAGTTTTATTTTTGTTTTTCAAACAATCCCCTAATTTTTATTAAATCTACTAAACAGCCATGGCACAAAATTATGTGCTGAAAAGGTTTATCCATATAATCAATCACACAAGTAATCAGTTGCAGCAAAAAAACGCGCGGCAGAATGCCTCCACAATTGAACTGATCGCACTCAGTAACAATTTATCAATCACAAACTGTTTTATACGTCAGTACACACTCATTCGTCTAATAGTATTGGTCAAGATAATGTATCAAATAATAGGTTTAATGCTTATGATGAATTTTTTTTTAAAAAGATCTTCGTCTATGTATTTGTGTTGTCGAAGAATTAGTGTTGTGTGCATTGGGGAATGCCTCAAACCGATATACAAGTCATGTATTTACACAAATGGGGGTTGTCTGTATCTGGTATTTTGTTAATTTGTTAATTTGTTAATTTGTTAATTTGTTAATTTGGTATTCCTTTAGATACAGGTGCCAACAAGCTCAATATCCGTTTTAGGACATTTTATCTTTATAAACCGACGTGTATTATTTAGTCTTCACTAATGCTTAACACCCTTCAAAGTAGCACAATGGTTCGGATATTCAAAGTGGAACAATTTGGTATCTTAGTATTATGTGAAAATCCAGCGTCTAAATGTGTGCAATTTCCTTCCTGTGGCTTAATTATACAAACAGTACACTGCCTTTCGCACTAACAGTCAAATTCTTAACGTACTCACTTCAGATCCGATATAAGATTTTTTTAAAGAAAGATACATGCAATACGTTTTATTGGATTTTAATTCTGCACAGGGTACTGATCCCCGCGTTATGTGTAAGTTCATGTTGAATTTATGGTAAGTATTCACTACCTTATTAGTGGAGTGCCTGTGAGGCAGCGATAATGTAATCTCATCTCGCACCTCGTCTTTGGGTAGCGTGTTAATATAAATGTCTAAGTATAGCATAATCTAATAGTTCATGATGATAAAAGGAAGAAAAAACGGAAGGTTCCAGGACTGGACAACACCCAGCGCTGTGTATGATAATCGCGCAGGCTGTTGTTCCTGCCTTTTAGTTGGGGAGCGCTGGCTCCTCTAGAGATAACCAAGTTATGTCAGGATAGCTTGAACGAACTCATCTGGTCAAAGCCAATGAAATACAGCGCCATTACTTGTCGTTGAGAGGAGCCAAGTCAGCCACAGCCGCACGATATGCTTCCAAATGTTCGTCATCGATCTGGTATTTCATATCATCTCCATGCGTCTCAGTGAATACCGCGTTTAAACGGCGCTCTTCCATTTCCTTACCGAAATATGCACAGAACTTTGTTGATTCTTCCATTGCACAGACGATGTTGTCGTTGTTAGGAATTATTGATCTTTTTGCAGAGTCCTTTGCTGGAGAGTCCGAGTCATGGCTTTCTGCCGTAGGTGGCAAGTTAAACAAGCGGTCGGGTAAATTCATGAGAGTGTTCAAAAGACCCTTTACGTGAATAAGGTCTATGGTACTGTCTGAAACAGAGAGTGCAAGCGTCAACATGTCGTCGGTCTTCCACTCGTTGCCGATGCTTTTGATCTTGTTGACCTTCAACTCAGAAACTCCATTCGGTATAATGGCATTGGTTCCAATGCAGATTTCGAGTGGCCGTAGTGGGTTGTATGGGATAGGTTTCACGCCTAGCGGAGTAAACGATGAAATATGACTGATCCTGTACAGGTCCCGTTGCTTGGAATCCCCGCTGACTGGAGCATCTTTCACAATCACAACCACATTTATACGGTAGAAATCTACACCACAACCGCACTCTACGAAATGCGCCCGAGCAAAACCCAACCATATCTCTCTACCTTCGGGAATTAAATCCTTGAGGGAGAATTCACTATGGTCACGGAGTGCGGTGTTGAGGTTGAACATCGGGGTACCACCTCTAAGTGGCCCGACTTTCGAGGTCACTTTCATGTTATCTTGCGCCGTGTACACGAGGCCACATTTGCCATTCTCTCCAGTAATGTCACATTTGAGAATATGGAGATATGCCCATCTGTAGACGAAAAGAAGATATTTGTCATAGCCAAACTCCTGGCGCGAGTGTTCACTGACTAGCGGCGTCCAGTTCTTTTGGGTGTCTTGTCTCTTTGAGTTTTTGATCTTTAATTCTTTGATTCTGGTGTAGATACGGTTGTCGAATTCGGGATTGTGGTAGTCGTCCACGGCGAACTTACCTTTTTGGTATTGCCAGGCCCAACTGATAAACATCGATCTGTAATAGTTGTTTTCTTTGACAAGAACACCGTCGTCGTCGTCATCGTGCGAAGTCCTCTTCTGGTGGTGGGAATTGTAAATGAGCGCGGGTTCTTCGTAGCCGGCTTGATTCTGGACGAGAATCAACCTAGGATCTTCCGGTCCAAGAAATCTCATGTCTGGCTTGGCATAATCGTGATAAAATGGCACAGAGAGCACAGCTGGGTAGTGGGCAATGGTATAGTTCTTACCGTCAACGGTAAAGAAACGGTCGTCATCGCGCATGTTGGTGGGCACAACCAAGCCCACATCATTGACCTCATTCCAGTTGGTGTCGTATAACTGAGCATATATGAAGGAGAACTTGGGGTTACTCCGCAGGCCTTCAGGGGCATAAATCAAACGCGACACCATCAAATGATAACCGTACTCCTTAAGAAAAACTGAGGATCCAGACATACTGAACCAGTGTTTGTGAACAACATCGAAGTCGACCTGGAAGCGGATCTGCGGGTCGATGTACCTCTTCAACTCCCTCAAGTAGTCATCGTGGCCGCGGTCGATCTCGCGGATAATGCGCTTGACGATTTTTGTCACCGATGGATTGAAGTTACGTTTGGGCGACACCGATATGGTAGAGTTATACACGAGGAGCTCGTTGCACCTGTGCAAATCCAGGTTGATGCCGGGTCCAAAGCCAAAAAGACGCAACAAGGACTTGCTCCATTTTTTGGGAGTTTGCTGGAAAAAAGACGCCTTCTTGCCGCCCTTTAATATCCGCGAGTACCGGTACCCACTTTCCTTAAAGGCCGGGGTTTCTTTGATCAAGTCACGCTTACTGACTTCCTTGGGGAAGCTGGCAGGAAACTGGAGCAGCATATCTATAAGGCGGGCGTTCTCTGACGCACCTGCTGGTCCGCTTCCGTGTACCTTTCCTGGTCTCTTTCCTGGTGCCTTTCCTGGCCCATTGTCTGGTTTAACAAAGGAAGGCATGTGTAGCCCCAAGCTGTGGTTGCGTAATTCCACATAGAGAAGGGTCAAGGCCGCAATAAATGCTATGAAAATGAACACATAGCGTTGGCGGTGCACTATCATCGTGTATGGGTGCCCTTCAAATTATATAGAGAGAAATTTCTCGAGAATATAAAGAAAGTTCGTAAATTTGCCTGGGGAATTTCGCTGAGTTTTTTTTCCAGATACGAGCGAATGTGTGGAGCCGGAACGGCATTTGGTGATGCATATAGGTCGCAGGGGTCCGCATTAAGCCGCGTAACTGCACAATACAAACCCAGCATAGGCGCGATCGGGTTTTGCAGGTTATGAACAAGGGGGAAAAGAACAGACAATAGCAAATCTGGCCTGCGAACGCAATTGCGTGCATTGTTCGGACCATGGTTGTAGTTTCGTCGAGGATGGTCAGGGGCTTGTTTTTTGGGTGTTTTTTCTGGCTTCAGAGAATACCCGCCGAGAAACAGGCCTTCAAAAAGTATAAACACGAGACAATCCCCGGGTGGTTACCGCTGGTGGTGTCTTTTTTGGAGGCGTGTTTGGTGAATTGGTTGCCCCTTTTCAATCTGCTCTGGCGCCCCCACGCGCTCCCACGCCAACCGAATTCTTGGAGAATTTCTCTCGGTGGAATTCCTCACCCCTATTCATTGATCAGATAGAATGTCCTTGACGGGCATTGTACGTGAAGTATGGCATTCTGGAACTGATTTCTGAGGATAACAAAAAATAAAAAGATGTTCGAATGATGAAATAAACCGTTCAAAGGTGTAAATCGGCTTGTTTTCAACCCCTGCTGATTACGCGCCCAAATAGGGTATTTCAGGGTAAATCATTTTCATCTTTAGCTTTTTGTTTTTTTTTTTTTGTTCTTGTTATTGGCGCCTTTATTACAAGGACCATGTTTGTGGACAGAATAAATACATATAGCGGGTAAGCAAAATCAAGAAAGAAGAGGAGGACAGGAAGAAGAGGAGGACAGGAAGAAAAAGAGGAAAAAAGAGTGAGAATATATGAGTAACAGCAAAAATGAGCAACACGGAAAAAGAGTAACAGAGAAAATAAAAGGAGAAAAAAAAGAGTGACAGCAAAAAAGATTAACAGCAAAAAACAGGCTCAAAAGAGGGGGTGACACAAATTCGTTATTACTATGTTGCCACATGCCAAGCCTACGAAGCCACTTAACGTGGGGCTGTCAAGATTGGCCGCTGTCACGTTGACGTGGGTGCAGGCCGGAGTGGTGGGTCGGGGCTCACACAGCCTTCCTGATTAGGCATGTGCTATTGTCCATTGCTAAAGCCTACAGGTATGAAGAGTATTTTAAAGAGTGTTTTCATTACTCAGTAAAATATCCAGCAATTTTTGGGATTAATTTGCTGGCTTGTGTTTTACTTTTGGTTTTCATTTTTAACGACTAATTGACACAGGACCAAAGAATCAGTGTTTTGTTGGTTCACTTAAGGTTCAGTGCGGCCCAGTGCGGCGATCCGAGAGCCAGTGTTAGCAGTGAAGAAAAAAATAGTCGGCCGAATATTTGACCGAAAATATTTGAATACTTGAATATTTCTACTAAGACCTAGATTTTAATACTGGCCGGGGAAAAATTTACGCTAATATACCCTCTGGGACCTGCAGCAGTGTTTTCGTTATGTCATTATGTGTCATTGGCGAATCCAACGTAAGAAACGTGCGCAAAATAGCTAGGGCCTTAAAATCTTGGGAAACACATGCTTCAAGTTAAAATATTTCGATAATCTTAGTAGATATTATATTATCAATACAATACTAATTTCCCAAAAATACTATCAATAGTTAAAACATTCCATCATAGTTAATTCGACACTAACTAACAACATTACCGAGGGCTAATAAAGTGAACTGTTGTCGGTAGATAAGAAAAAAAGAGTACTGGTTTGGTGATTTTCCAGGGTTTTCATGGGTTCTATCCACTTTGTTTGGCCTCTGGGTTACCCGCCTTGATTTTGAATTAATTCAGTTTTCATTGAAAGTGTCCATGTGCTTTAGACTGCCAAGCGAGTTCTCGATCGGTCATACTTTGCCTTTTGCCTTAATTTCCATTATTTATTACTTCTGTTGATTGACACTGGTCTGGACTCGTATATTAATGCAAATGGCTGTAAATTCGAGTATTTTCTAGCTATAATGGTCTTCCAGTCGATTATTGATTTCTTGAAAAGACCTTGTATACTAACTTTTTCTGGTTAATATACTTAATAAAGTTATTCAACTTTTTTTAATTTTGTTTCAGCTTAAACAGGGAACTTTAGGGTGAGGTATTTCAACTGGGTATGTACTTGGTGGGACCTCATTTGTGAAAGGCTTAACACAGTAGCCAGCGTTTTTGCTTGTTCGTTCATGGTTATGTTTTTCTTAATTCTAAGAATACTCACTATTTTTTGCTTTTTGCCTTTGTTTCTAATACAAAAAGTAAGATATACTTCGTTCGTGGGAAATTTACTTTGTCATTGGTTCCTTATTCTCTGGTTTTTTTATGTTCCAGTTGGAAGATTCCTATATTTATTTATTGTCATGCTAGTTTCAATACTTGGAGTGGCGCCCCTCAGCTCCTTCTGTGAACACTATGTTTAACCACTATTGTAATTCATAAATCAGTTTCAATCACACATTATCAGAGCACTTATTCTAAGTGTAGCACATTGTTCTTTATGAGAACCAGTTCGTTTTTCGACATCATAGTATTTCTAAATACCAAGCATAGTTTAATCTTGGTATGATGTAGCTTCTTTGGCCACCTACTGATTCCTTAAGTGGATCTTATCTTCCAAGGTATATTAAATATATAACAGATGACATTTTTATAAAGCTGCGAAATTTTAAACCAGATAAAATCATCAACTCAAGAAATGATTCGATGAAACCTGTATTCAAATTAATGACCGTCTAAATGAATAAGAAGAACATTTAGGACCTTCTTATTCTGAGTGCTGTTGAAGTCTCACGAGAGCTCCACCACTCCCACCTTGCGAGCTTGGCCTGTTTGAGTTTGCTGTACCTCTGTGACCAGTAACACGTGTATACCGATCGTATGGGTCGTCAGCTGAAACACGGAGTTTGTCTCTGTGGGTAACCCATCTTATAAATATGCCACGACCGCGAACTTTCAGGGTCATAGAGTGGCCAACCCGGCTGTATTAGATGTCTAAGCTCTTGAGCATGTCACTTGCCGTCATGATCCTGTACTCCTCGCCTTCAAGGTCCGATGGGGTTTCTGTAGGTCCCAGATGCGGCTTGCCCTTCTCAGGGAGTCCATCATCGAGATCCAAGTCATCTTCATCAATCTCTTGGTCACCTTGGTGGTCTGCATGCTCTACATCGTCACTATCGTGCTCGTGCATCTCCTCATAAAGGGCCTCGTCGTCGTACTCGTCGTCGTCGTCGTCGTCTTCATCCTCATCGTCTTCATCTTCATCCTCATCATCTTCGTCCTCGTCTTCATCGTCTTCGTCCTCGTAGTCGTCGTCGGTGTAATCGTCATCTTCGTCAATGTCTACATTTCCTTCAGAGCTGCCTCCTCCAAGCATGGCGCCCGGTCCAAACGTCAAGGGAGAAGACATTGGTTTTGGCGCAGGCGTTAAATTGTTACCTCTGATCATGAAGTTTTTTAATGGCGACGAGAACGTTGCAGACACAGGGCGTTCCTTTTTCGGGGATGGCTTCTCTTCGGGGAAAGACACCGAGGAAAGCAAACGTGGTGAAACAGGAGGAGAAGAAGCGGCCGGTTTGGGGGATGGCGGGGTGGACTTGGACTTGGACGAGCGGGTTTCGGCGTCATCGTCTTCCGAGTCACTCAAGTCACTCAAGTTTGGAATGGGGTCTCTCCAGTAGTTCAAGTCGGTGAAACGCTCGTCAGGAACGTTCATCTCGTCGGAGTAGGTGCTCCGTGGCGAGCCGGGGCTCATAGGCAGACGGGGCGAGCCCGGCATGTATGTGTTTTGCGGCTGGGTGTCGGGGTCCTTGCTGTGGATGTACTCGTCGAGCTGGTGCTGGTTCCAGCCATGGCTGAAGTCGCTGATGTGTTTCAAGGGCGGGAAAAACTGGTCCACCAACTCACCAATGTGCAAGTACGACGACTTGTAGCCGGCCAACTCCAACAACTCCATATGCACTTCTCCGTTGGGGTTGATGGTAAAGATCCGGTGGGACGGGATCTTGACGCTTCTATAACTGATGGCGTCGGTGATCCGGTTGCCGAAGCCGGCGTAGAACGGGGTCCGCTCGTCGTCGATGTCCTCGCCCATGGTCACCAGCTGGTACGAGAAAAAAAGACTGTTGATGTCACGGAGACACGCCATCTTGAACACCTCTGGTTTCTTCAAAATGATTTCTCTGCGCAACGCCGCCATGGTACGGTCGGGACTCAAAATCACCGGGCCTTTGGGGAGCCGCATGCCGTCCTGGTTGATGCTGTCGAGGTACTGCCGGGTGGTGTCGGCCTGGCCCACGGACCGTGCAGTCAAGTACATGATGTTGTACCCATTACGCGTGATGTCCTGGAACAAGTTGGCCACGCCCGGGTGGGTCCAGTCCTTGCCAAACATGTTGAACACGTGCCCGAGGGCGTCGGACTTGGTGATAGTACCGTCGATATCGGAAATGACGATGGGGATGTTGGATTTCCAGAGATAAAGGTCGGATTCGACCTGCGACCCGCCCTGCGGCAGCCGGAACACCAACTTGTTGCGGCCGTACTGGAGATTTAGGTTCAGGAGCTGCTCGGACGTGAGCCGCAAAGTTTTGATGTATGTTTTATCCTGGGCACTATGGTCTACGACGGGGGTTTGGGTGATGTCGGTCTGTTCGGACGGAATGGTCAAGTTGGCCAGCGGCATATTGTCGGCCATGTTGTCGGCGGTCTGGTCGGTGGTGGGATCAGATTCGGCGTCCTCGAACTCGCCTTCGTCGTAAACGATCCGGATCTGGCCGTGTTTATCCTTTTTGATGAGGCTCTGCAAAAGCTTGATTTCCGAGGGACTGGCCTCTTTGTCCTCGTGGCCGAGCCACTCGTTGCCGTTGACGATGGCATTCATTTCCTTGAGGAAGATGTTGTGTACCAATTTATCGGACAGATCGATATTCTTCTGGGAGTTGGGCTTGTAACCGTCCATATCGAGGATCACGTCTCCGTTGACGTCGATTTTGGACGGGATGTTGAGGTCCTGGGTGATACGCTTGACCCGTTCGAACGTGAGCCGCAGGATCTGCGAGAACGACTCGGAGTCGGAAATGTTTGGGGTTTCCGTGTTTTGTGTATCTTCCTCGAGCTTTTCATGTTGCTGGGGCTTGTTGACCTGCTCGGCTTTAGGGGAGGCGCCTTTGTCTGACTTGTGTTTACCATTCTCAGATGCGTTGTGCTTGAATGGAGAAGTGTTGGATAACCTGGATCTGGACTCGATGTCGGCAGAAAGGTCCGCGTGGTCCGAGGTCTGGTCCGTGTGGTCCGCTCCCTGGTCCGCTCCAAGGTCTGACTGGTCCGACGGGTCCGATTTCTGGTCCGCGCCAAGGTCTGACTGGTCCGCAGCCTTTTCCGCCTGGTTCAAGTCAAGCAACTCCGGTTCATTTCTTGTCGCGTCTTGTCCCTTGCGTGGAGACGCCAACGGGCTGATTTCCGGCGAGCTCAGCGCACTAATAACCGGCGAGGTCATGAGCGACAGCAGGAGGTCCGTGGAGTCGGTCTCAAACACGAAAAACGCCTCGCCACCATCGCCTAGTTTCATGGGCAAGTCCGTTTTTGTGTCATTCACGTAAAGATCGATTTTCTTCTGCAGCGGCTTGATGATGCGGAACTTTCCGAAACGAACGTGCCATGGCGAGCAATGGAGCGATCCATCCGCGTGCTCTATGACGATAATATCGATAGCTCCCGAGAGGGTCGCAGGGTTGAGTGAATTCCACTGGTTGTACACATAGCCGCCGACTTTTTCGACGTATTGCATGGTTTTGTGGTTTTATGGGGTCAAACTCGGCTATGTATCAATAAATCGGGGGAAAACAGGCAAAACGGGCGGAAAACAGTGGGGGTTCGTGTAGAAATGGGACCATTTCTTGTTACTCCGAGAAGCAAATATGGGTGGTGCTGGGAGTGCAGGGAGTGTAAACACTGTTGCGACTGAGACGGAGACTGACCTGCGACTAAGAAGCGAGACGCCCACCAGACGGGTCTAGACGGGGGATATTATTCCGGAAAATGGTAGTGTTCTTTAAAGAAGGAGAAACTGGCGGGTATTTATATTTTTGAAGATTTGTGTTCGTGTTTATGGGGTTTTCTTTGGGGTTTTTGTGGGGCCCGATTTTTTATTGTTCTTTTGGGAGGTTCTGGTGGGGGGCAGTATGAAGTTTAATTTATAGTTTTTTTCTTTTTTTTTTTTTCATTTTTCTCACAAAAGTAGCTTTATTGAAAAGGCTGGGTATTGTTAGGACAGGATCCTATATCGGAGAATCCTCTCCAATACAGTGGTGATGAGTTGGTTCTGTCTTACCATCCAGGGGCTGGATGTGTATTGTATTCTAGTCCGAAGCTAAGTTGTCTAGACCAGTGAAGAACGTAACGGCGTTTTTACGCGCGTTGTAACGCCAAAAATCAATGAAATGAAAAAACATTGCTTGCTTAATCGTAACGAAATGCGTGATTTTTTCAAGTGCCACCTGCACATATTGCGTAACGTTATAAAATTGCGTAATACCGTAATGGGTGGTGTTTGTACACAAGTGTAGAAAAAGAGAGGTTCTAAGACAATCTAACAAATTATTCATTGCTACTCAAATATTAAGGTTCGTGGTACCGAATTGCAGCTCAATCAGTTTTTCGTGTATTAAAATCAAACTAACTTCTTTCTCCAACAGAACTAAGATAGTCGTTTTTCTGCAAAATCGTATCTGGTCCATGTCTTGAAACGCCTATGGAAAGGGATAGGAACCACAATTGCATGCTCTGGCTCTGCAGAGAGCAATCTTTTTGCCCTTCATAACACTTCCGGTATATTCCTTCACCTCAAACCCGTCCTCATTTGGCTTTTAACACGCGGCACTAATTGACTTCTATTCTTTTTAAAAAAAAAAATGTGTTGCGCAAACGTAGCGAATTACGCGAAACCTTACGCAATCCTTGATTAGGAGACCCCCACGTAAACATAGTGTTTTGCGTAATGAAAATTACCCAAATAGTTACCGTCAAATCGTCACCGTAATACGCGAACGTAGCGAAAAGAAAAAAAACTCAAAATTACGCGATATACTGTTCTGTTATGCCCTAGCGTGGTACAAGCCCCATGGCTCCAATTTGACTAGCTCACGTGATGAACTCAAGCGCGGGGACGACCTTGGGCCACCAAAGGGATTAATTTTTCAAGATTATTCCTTTCTGTGTATTTTGCAATCTATCGATCTTTTATTTAAAAAAAAAACTCCTTCCGTGATAAATTCAGTTATAATTGTTTCAATATTTCAACTTTAGAAGTATTTTTCTGAAAATTGAATTTTTACCACACCTTTATATTTTTCCACAAATTGTTAGTTCGCGTGAACTTAATTAAAATTAAAGAACACAAACTCATTAAATAAAAATTCTCTGGATATATATATATATTTTTTTCTCGGGCAATAGTATTCTTGATTCCTTCCAGAACTTGCCGGAGAAGCTTCCAGAAATTGACTGGTATGAAATTTATTAGACCCAGGTCGCCCGAGGGCCGGTATGGTTTGAAACACAGTGAGCGATTATCTATTACTGTTGAACACCTGGCCCGAAATATCCAGCATAAACTTTACTCGTGTAAATCCTAATAATTACCGTTAAGTGCTCTTCTGCTCAATGTTCAGAGTATACTGAACATCCAGAGGTGACTGCATGCAATATTCTCTTAAATTATCTTAACAGCATAACACAACAGGACTTGAGGTAACTCTAATAGAATGTCTTCAAGGATTCACATAGTAGCGTCCATTAGCTATCTACATAACCCCTACAGTCATATCTGAGTTATAATGACTAATAACAACAGATTTCGGGATAGAAAAGATACTCCAGTACCTCCTTGCACATCTAGAAATTTTTCTTATAAGGTTTGGTCTCATCTCGGGAACTCTTCTAAGGAGAGTCCATATTCAGACAAGCGCTATTCTACCTAAGTCATTCTTGTTAGGGCGAATTCCTGATTTATCCTTCAAAGGATCACACCTCCATATAGACAGACCTTCCGGTTCCTCTACAGTCTGAACCTAACTCAACAGTTCCTGACTCCAGTAAAGGTGGAAGTGCAGGAGAAGGCAGGGACCTTTGATGTTTAGCTCTATGTATGGAAAAACTTTTATTGCAAAAGCCCCAATTATTATAACCGATATCTTAAAATGTATTACAGGAGAGGAAAAACTCCTTAACAGAATTGTAGGTCGCACAAGACTGTGCTAATCCTACGAGGGTCCAATGATGACAGAATAAACACGTGACTAAATGTTACCGAGTTTAACAATGAAAACCTGTTTGATGCGCTCTTGTGTATACGTGCGGTACCTCGTATCATGCACTAACACATCTGATACTTGTACTAGATTGCTGCCACGGTTGCTCAGCAATATCGTCTCTTATAGACACTCCTGAGGAAAACATTAAATATGCTTTAACTATATAATTGAAATAAACAAAACCTTTGAGCCAGCTGGATAGCTTGATCCTGATGGTATACACTGGCTTTACGGACGACATATGTTGACAGTGGTTCGGCTCGACCTTATTCGAGTCTACTCCGCTGGATATATATAATGCTATGTATATCTTTTACTGGCTATTCGGCTTAATCTCTTTCTATATCTCGCACGGTCTATCTTTTCTTTCTACCGCCAAGCGCCCGTGCCGGTTAGGCCCCAGTCACGTGACTACGGGTGACAAACCAAGTAATAACGAAGTGAATAATTTTTGCCATCCTTTGAGTAATGTACATTTTCGCCTTTCGTGTCATTTCTTAGACACTTGTGTTTTCTTTCTCTTTTCTTGTTTCTGCTTTTTTATTTTTTTTTATTTTTGGCTAGAATGTTTTTAAATTCAGTCGGTCATATTCTTTTCATGCTGTTTTTAAAAAAGCTCATTGACTTATCTGCCTGTTCATTTTCACTGGTTCTCAGTGCTGTATTAATTACTAAATTTCTTTATTAATTAATACCACGCGGCCAACACTCTACAGGCCAGTGTAACGAAATCTCTAGTAAACAGCGTATAATATAGGAAATACTAGGTATAATAGTATTAGTTGTAATGCACCTCTAATAAGTACTGGCCGATGGCCATACTTTGACGCACGCCTTGAATCTGAAACGCCTCGTTCTAACGGAGTTGTATCACTCTAGTCCATTCCAAGACCTGACTGTTCTCTTTCTGGACGAGGTCACACTTCAGTTATTCCGAGATGTGTGAACTCATTCTACTCCAGGATATTACACCTCCGC
>JAJMIV010000400.1:0-12934 GCA_030563445.1 Metschnikowia gruessii
TTTCCTGGGTCTCATAAAAGCCAAGAACAGAAAGAGAGCGTGGGTACCGAAATTGAGCTATATATTGCCATTTCGTTCTCTTTGTCGTCGCGCAAGTTTTTACATATATCGAATCGATATATTAGGATATTTTTTAGTAAAGTTTTCCCCGAGTCAGAATCGACATCTAGTAAACCGTACAATATTAAAATATATCTCAAAATATTTGTCGCTAAATTTCGCGCTTTACTAATTTTGATCAACACTAGTTCTACCTTCTTGTTTTTCTATGGCACGAAGTTGTTTAAACAGCGAAATCGGTTAAACGTGAAATCGTCCTAGACAGGGCAGCCGCGACAGATAAGACAGCAAGCAACCATAATAAGTACCCAGACATTAAAAAACAGGGACGGAGAATAACTACATAGGGAAGACACCCTCACTAATTCTGGAACATAGTTAAAATCAAAATACACAACAAAACATTAGTTCAACCCAAACAATTACACACTTACACTGAACACTGTTGAAGATGGGGCTTGGCGGACCACCTGAGCAAACTCAATCTGCCCCAGCGCGGACCGCACGTGACCGTCGCAGCCAAGAGGTCCGCGCCGGACGTGGTTATAAACACCGGTCCGAGCCCATTGCACCGCCAATTCCCCGTAAATAAACAATTGTAAAGAATTTATAGCAGTGGGAAATGTACTAGGCATATATTAATTACAGTTAATTATCATTAACTCCCCAATAACGTAATAAAAAACAGAATCTCAGACAATTCCAATAAGTTCAGATTTTCTATTCTTCGAATAGAAAACCCTGAAAACCTGCAGGTCCGCGAGCCGGACGTATAACCCCGGCGGAACTCTTCGTCCCGTGCTACTCCCACCATGGGTCCGCCATGCTCGCACTCGCACTCGCACCTGTCCGGCCGTCTGTTTCTCGGTCCGCGTACACCCAAGTTTTCTTCACCCGGTTGAATCATTCATTCTTTTGTTCCTAAACACTTCCGTTTATCCTCTAAAAGAATACCGACTATAATGCTTCGTCAAGGAATCGCTCGTCCTTTGCCACGCGTCTTTGCCACGCGTGCCTCTAGAGGTATGGCCAGTGCTGCCAGTGACTTGGTCACCGTCGAGTTGCCAGCTTCTTCTTTCGAAGGCTACAACTTGGAATCGCTCCCAGAGCAGACTTTCGAGACCGACAAGGACTCCTTGTTGCAAATGTACAAGGACATGATCATTGTCAGAAGAATGGAGATGGCTGCCGATGCTTTGTACAAGGCCAAGAAGATCAGAGGTTTCTGTCACTTGTCCGTTGGTCAAGAGGCTATTGCCGTTGGTATTGAACACGCCATTACGCCTAAGGACACTATCATTACTTCCTACAGATGTCACGGTTTCGCCTACATGAGAGGCGCCTCCGTCAAGTCCGTTTTGGGTGAGTTGATGGGTAAGAGATCCGGTGCTTCTTACGGTAAGGGTGGATCCATGCACATTTTCGCCCCAGGCTTCTACGGAGGTAACGGTATTGTGGGTGCTCAAGTGCCTTTGGGTGCAGGTTTGTCCTTTGCCCACAAGTACAGAGGAGAGAAGAACGCCACCTTCACTTTGTACGGAGATGGTGCTTCTAACCAGGGACAAGTGTTTGAGGCCTACAACATGGCCAAATTGTGGGACTTGCCATGTATTTTCGCCTGTGAGAACAACAGATACGGTATGGGTACTTCTGCATCCAGATCCTCCGCCATGACCGAGTACCACAAGAGAGGTCAATACATTCCAGGTTTGAAGGTTAACGGTATGGACATTTTGGCCTGTTACCAAGCCTCCAAGTTCGCCAAGGACTGGTGTGCTTCCGGTAACGGACCTTTGGTGATGGAGTACGAGACCTACAGATACGGTGGTCACTCCATGTCTGACCCAGGTACCACCTACAGAACCAGAGAGGAGGTTCAGCAAATGAGATCCAGAAACGACCCTATTGCTGGTTTGAAGGCCGTCCTTTTGGAGAAGAACATTGCCTCTGAGGACGAAATCAAGTCTTACGACAAGGCTGCCAGAAAGTACGTTGACGAGCAAGTTGCCGAGGCTGAGCAAGATGCTCCTCCTGAGGCCAAGATGGAGATCTTGTTCGAGGACGTTTACGTCAAGGGTACCGAGATCCCTGAGTTGAGAGGCAGAATTTCCGACGACACCTGGAACTTCGAGAAGAACGCTTTCTCCAACCACGTCTACTAAGTTAGGTGGAATATAGTGTGAGTCTATGGTTAGTTTAGAGTATACGCAATAAACCGTGAACTTGGTTCTGCCAGAGTAGTGTATGTGTAGTGTATTGTAAGTGGTTAAATGTTTCAGTGGTGGTATGAAATGTTTCAGTGGTGGTACGAAATGTTTCAATGGTGGTATTTGGGGGAATGTTTTGGGGTTGGTGGTACTAAGTTGTTCTACTGATAGTAAATCTTAGAAAATCCCCTGTATTTTTATAATGCGGTTATCTCCATTTGTATATAATTTATCCCCATAACAAGACATTCCAATGAAGCCAGCCTAGATTCAAGGGAACAGCAGGGTTTCTTCGCTTCTTTACTTCGCTTCCACGATGTACCCATGGTGGTGCTATTCATGTGAAAAACAATGGAAAGATTTACCTGTCATTGTCACTCGATTGATTTACTAACATTATATGTGTTGTTGAATTCAGTGTGATTGGGTAGGCGAATCTAAAAATGTAGAAAGCAAGTTCCATGACAGATTAAGTGTGTTTTAATCGTATTTGTGAATTAGGACTAATCGTACAAAATTTATCGCGAGTGAATACTGTAGCGCATAATGAACAATGTTGTTGCTATTTCACCAATAGTGGTACCACAGTGGATGCGAATCAATTCGAATTAAGACTAGTTTACTGGTTGTTATTTAAGGTCTGGTTTTATATAGAAAAAGTGATTGGTTCCGTTTCAGCTTTTAAGACCCGCTTTGGGTGTCTAGGTTGCTGTGAATTTTTACATAGGGAAGACTACTAATAGGGGAGGATCCCCCAGAAGCCAGGATGACATTACAATTTACATTTTCAAGAACATAGGGAAATGCTAGTGCTGTTTTGAACATATCGGTTATTCGATACGTTCTGCTAAATCTACAAAGTTGGTATCTAAAAAGGCGTGGCTGAGCTCTAATCGACGCGACTAACTGTTAAGACCACTGATTATACCACTGAGTTGGTTAAGAATCAAGTTAAGAATCAAGGTGATTTTTACCCCATATGCTTTATATTTCGCTTAAAAAGATTTTAGCATGATAAAAATTTAGTTGAGAGTTAATCCCAAAAATATATGGTTGTTTTCATTGGTAGTGGGCCAACGTAGGTTCGCTACCAGATGTTGTAGAACCATAACTTAAAGTCATGAAATACTACTGCAACAGAGAATTAGAGACCTCTTTATCTGATGAGTCGAATTTAATAGAGCGTTTTTCATTATTACCAAGCCATTGGGAAATATTAGGAAATGAAAAAAGTATACTCAAGTATTGTTGGGTCCTTTCCAAGATCTAGTAGCATGCAAGCGAGGAGCCACTTACTATCTTCAGGAAGAGAGCGGAGGTTTCTACCGATAAAACTGATGGGAAAACATAAAAAACCCAATTTTTGTTTTCGTGAATCGAATAAATTAGTTTGCTCAAGTCCCCCCTAAAACGGGGAAGCAATGCGAACACATTTTCATCAAATTTGCAACCATATCGCACCAACTAATGTGACCAGAAAGAGAGCCATGAAAAGAGTTGTTGATTCAAAAATCGGAAATAAAAAGAAGAATCCATTAATCAAAAACCCATTACATCAATTTTAGAGGTATCTGGGTACACAAGTTTGTGGGGCCATCGGAAATTACTACCAATCTGTAGTGGCCCATCTGTATAACGACCCCAGTTACACCAGTTAGCAATGGTTCAAAGAAACTTGTATTTTACAAAATCAAGTACTAAATTTTTTGGTTTCGTTTAAAGAATGCGTGCATAAAATACTAGGGGTCAATATCTCCTCTCGGAGGCAACTCCTTAAAGAGGCAGTGTATAGTAAGTATGGGTGTTTCTCATTAATGCAACATGGGGAAATTCACAAAGAGTATTTTCATACTTCTCCTTTGCAAAGGAAAAATACAAAAAAAATGTCCTCACTCAGGAATACTGACTGATAAGTATACTCATCATTTAAAGCCGCCGGGTCCTTCCACCACACTTTCTAGTACTACTGGTATGCATTTCTCCAAATTCCGTACCTAAACCATCACTAAAAACCAAAATGTTCATGTTTAATCAGAAGCAGATACGGCTTAATGAGGAGGTACCGTGAATCGCATGTATTTAAGAATTTCTACCAAATATGTTATCCTCGCTTACAGAGACCTAGCCAGGACACCAGTTAGGTATTTTTTCAATAGTCTGAATCACCCAAACATGATGACTAATTTAATGCTAATTCAATTTCTTAACAATAGCTGCAAGAATTTATTTAGTCTCCAAAATATTGAGCCTCTGGTATGATAATTAATTGTAGATCTATCGTTACAGTCTTCGGTATTGTAGACATCGCACCAGGCAAGACGCACTTTACGGTCCCCTACTATTCCATGCTAACTGACATAAACGGGAAGAAAAATATACAAGTAATATCAAATTAGAGAAATTTAGTAAACTATACCATGAATCGCGCAAAAAAACGTTTCTTATATACAATTTCATTTACCTCCACTGAGTTATTCACTCCCACCACCCCCTCACGTGACCTCACACGTGACCCACACAAACTACATCACCCATCGCTAATACCACCTCTAAAAAACAATACTGCCCCCATCTATTTCCACGAAATCCCCAAATTTTCCCCTGAAAAAAGCACCAATGGCTCCATCAGCATCTAATGCCAATAGTAGGCTGCGAAATGCCGAAGAAGCAGGCCTGTTTGACCCCAAATCTATGCTGGGCCAGATCTCAGTCAAAGATATGGGTACCAGAGTATCTGAGGCCACAGAAAATGACCCAAACGAGCCAAATGGCGCCGAAAAAACAAGGAAAACTACGACACCGACTATCAGCTCCACCCAAGACAACTTGTCCGAGCAAAATGTCACCTCTACATCACGAGTTGCCTACTATAACGACCTCAATTTGGAGAAGATATCTTACCGCCCTACAGGTGCCCAAAATAGGGAGAATTTCGAGCTTCTTACCACCGAAGTGCGTGGTTTCATCCCTGACGAAAGTCATAGTGTGATTCTCTCGGCGGCAGACGCCATTTTGGAGGTTCTTAAGGATGAAAACCAGTCCATCCAAGAAAAACGCAAAGCCATCGAGAATCTACTATCTAGAAAGCTCACGGACGTCGAATTATCCCTGCTTGTGTCGTCAGCGGGTAAAATCACCGACTACGGAACCCCTAGTGAAGAGCAGGGTCCCCTGGACGCCGACGGGGCCTTTGCAGTCGAGTTTGAAGAAGACCAGGACTCGGGAGAGCAACATAAGGCGCCAGAATTCGACGAAAGTGCTCCCGCGGGTACTGAAATTGACACTGGAGTGAATAATGAAGGTAAGGAACCCTCTCAGAACGATTTGGCGCTGTCTGTGCCGGAAAATGGCACGACAATTATCGCAAAAGAGGACGACCCCAATTCACAGCTAATACCCCTCAAAGAAGTGACCAAAGACTTGCTTTTTCGGAAGCTTTCGGCGTTGGAGCCTGAAAAGGACCCTCAGGACGTGTTGGAAATGTGCAAGGGGATCTCCAAAACCATTTCCAACCCTGATTTGTCCGTCTCCCAAATGAACGAGTCGATTATGGACATTTTGCAGTACCAGCACCTCCAGTTTGTGAAATTTTGCATTGAAAACCGAACAAGGATCGTCTACGGGCTCAAGTTGCTTAGTAACCGCAAAAAAACCATCGAGGAATTGAAGACTTTGGGCGAATCTGCCCTTCTACAAGAGTTAGGGGTGGTTCAGCACAAGAGAAAGTTATCAGGAGACGATGTAGAAGAAGCCAAACGTGCCAAGACTGAAAATGGCGCCCAAAAGAATGACTCTGTCTCAAGTCCTGACAAAAACACCCAGCGGGAACCGAAAATAGTCGACCTTGAAGGATTGGTGTTTGACCAGGGCCCCCAACTCATGGCCAACGCCAAAATCGTGCTCCCAAAGGGCTCGTTTCAGCAGAACAAGAAACTATATGATACAATCACTGTTCCTGCACCTTCTGGGCCTCCGCTGCTTGAAGAATCCGGAGAAAAATTGGTTTCCATCAGCGAAATGCCCACGTGGGCCCAGGCGGCTTTTCCTTCGGCGGAAACGTCGTCTTTGAACAGAATCCAGTCCAAAGTGTACCCCACTGCGTTCCTATCTGATGAAAATCTTCTTTTGTGTGCACCCACCGGTGCAGGTAAGACAAACGTGGCGATGCTTTCTGTTCTTAGAGTGCTCCACAATTTCCGCAATAAAGATACCGGAAAACTCGACCTTAAGGGATTCAAGGCGGTTTATGTGGCGCCATTAAAGGCGTTGGTATCGGAACAAATGCGCGAGTTCCAAAGACGGTTATCTGCCGAATTTGGTATCGTTGTAAATGAACTTACTGGTGACCTGTCGTTGAGTCAGAAGGAAATCGCAGAAACACAGATTCTCGTGACCACCCCAGAGAAATGGGACGTGGTCACGCGTAAGGCTACCGAGGAACTGTATACTAAACTCGTGAAACTTTTGATCATCGACGAAATTCATCTTTTACATGACGATAGAGGTCCTGTTTTGGAGAGTATCATAGTGAGGGCCAAAAGACAACCGGACATGCGGCTTGTGGGTCTTTCAGCCACGTTGCCTAACTACGAGGACGTGGCGCAGTTCTTGGGCGTCAACATGGACCTGGGGCTCTTTTATTTTGACGCCCTGTACAGGCCATGTCCGTTGGAACAACAGTTCATTGGAATCAAGGAGAAAAAAGCCATTTTGAAGGTCGCCGCCATGAACGAGGCCTGTTATGATAAGGTGGTGGAGTGCCGCAAGAACGGGCACCAGGTGATCATTTTCGTGCACTCACGGAAAGATACCGTGAAGACGGCGAAGTGGTTAGGTGAGAAAATGGAGGAAACCGCACTGGAAACCGGAATTTCGCTAGGTGGCTCGGCGGGAACACAGGAGATTTTGAAGCAGGAAGGAGAAAACGCCCACAACAGAAACCTCGCGGAAATTCTTCCCTCCGGGTTTGGAATACATCATGCTGGTCTCAACAAGGCCGACAGAAGCGTGGTGGAGGATCTTTTTGCCCAGGGTCATATCCAGGTGTTGGTGTCCACGGCCACGTTGGCGTGGGGTGTCAATTTACCCGCCCACACCGTCATCATCAAGGGCACAGAGACCTACAACCCCGAAAAAGGTTCGTGGGTGCAACTTTCGCCCCAAGATATCCTCCAGATGCTTGGACGTGCCGGTAGACCTCGTTACGACGTGTCGGGAGAAGGTGTGATCATAACCGCGCAAGAAGAGCTTCAGTACTACTTGGCTATTCTCAACCAGCAGCTTCCCATTGAGTCCCAGTTCATGAGTAAGCTTGCGGATAACCTTAATGCGGAGATTGTTCTTGGAAAAGTGCGCACACGCGCTGATGCAGTCGACTGGTTGGCACAAACGTATTTGTACATTCGAATGCTCAAATCGCCAAAACTTTACCAGGTGGGCGCCGAGTATGAAGACGACGCGACGTTGCACTGGAAGAGAACCGACTTGGCACATTCGGCGTTGGTCATTTTGCAGCAGCATCAACTTGCACACTACGATGTTTCAACCGGACAAGTGAGTGCATCCGAACTAGGCAAGGTGGCGGCGCATTTCTACATTGGTCACGAAACAATTGCTGTTTACAATGCCAACCTCAAACCCTGGATGACGGAAATCGATATCCTACGGATCTTTTCCTTCTCGGGTGAATTCAAGTACGTTCCCGTCAGACAAGAAGAGAAGATAGAGGTGTCGAAACTCTCGGAGAAGTGTCCGATTGCCATCAAGGAAAGTGCCAGTGACCCGCACGCCAAGGTCAATGTGTTGCTTCAGGCATACATTACCCGCCTTAGGTTGGACGGCTTTGCCTTGATGGCAGACATGATTTACATCACTCAGTCCGCTGGGCGGTTGTTAAGGGCGATCCACGAGATCTGCCTCAAGAAGAAATGGGCCCAGCTTGCACGTATCACATTAGATCTCTGTAAGTTTGTGGAAAGACGCATGTGGAACACAAACTCGCCGTTCCGCCAGTTTGGCGAGCTTGCACCTTCTGACATTATCAAGGCCACTGAAGCGTCACACTTGCCGTTCATGAGCTACTTCCAATTAAGCGCTGCCGAACTCTCGGAGGCAATTAACTTTAAGGGCAGCAGTCAGCTTGCGTACGACTTGCTCCGCAAGTTTCCTAAGGTTTCGCTCGAGTGCCAGGCCCAACCGGTATCGTCGTCAATGGTGCGTGTGCTGGTCGACGTGTACCCCGACTGGGAGTGGAACTGGAAGGTGCACGCGTCGTCGGAATCCTTCTTGTTATTGGTGGAAGACTGCGACGGCGAGAACATATTGTATGACGAAGTTGTCAAGATCACCCCGAAAACAGTTAACCGCGGCTTTGCCATCGACTTCACTGTACCTACGTCCGACCCGTTGCCGCCCAGCATGTTTGTGACGTTGGTGAGTGAAAAATGGCTCCATTCTCAGTGGCGTGTACCCGTGAAAATGTATGATGTACGTTTACCCAAAGCGCCACACTCAGCTACAGATGTACTTGACGTACAGAGCGTTCCCACGAGTGCGTTGAAAAACGAGGCGTTTGAAAACACTTTTGCGTTTTCCTACTTCAACAAGTACCAGTCGCAGTGTTTCCATTCAGTGATGAACACCAACGAAAACGTGTTTGTGGGTCTTTCCAAGGGCTCGGGCAAAACCGCATGTGCGGAGTTGGCCATCTTGAATGCCTGGAGACAGAACAAACAAAGGGTGTTGTACCTTCAGCCTACGCCTGAGCTTGTTGAACGCCAACAAAAAGTTTGGGCCAAAAAGTATGCAGGTCTCACCGAACCGCCCAAAGTAGTTGCTAAACTCACGGGCGAAGTTGCTGTAGATGCAAAGATCATGGCCCAGAGCCACTTGGTGCTAGCCACGCCGGACCAATTCGACGCTGTATCTCGTCGGTGGAGACAGAGAAAGGCCATCCAGAATCTTGACCTTGTGGTTGCTGATGATGTGCATATGGTTGGAAGCGGGTCTTTGGGTGCCATTTACGAGGTTGTTCTTTCGCGCTTAAGGTTTATGGCGGCACATCTTGGGCGGGAGTTACGGATTGTGGCTCTTTCCCACCCCTTGATTTACGGTCGAGAAATTGCCGACTGGTTGGGGTGCAAGAAGCTGCACGTATACAATTTTGGCGCGATGAACCGGTCACGCGCGATCCACGAGATCAAAATCCACCCTTATACGGACCAGAACTACCTGGAGGCGTATGCCAAGGGGTGTGTAGAGGCCATAACCGATAAGTTTCCACAAACTACTTTGGTGTTTGTGCCTACCAAGAAGGTCGGGCTTAACATCATTTCTGTGGCTTTGGAGGTCAAGGAGACGTTTCTCAAGACCGATTTGGACGAGATTAGTTCGTTAACCCAAAAGGTCCTGGACAAAGCGGTCCAAAAGGCCCTCGAAAAGGGTATCGGGATGTACTACGAAGGCATGGACCACAAGGATATGCTTATTGTGGAGAGACTCCTTGAAAACAAGCTTATTGGGTTGGTTGTGGCCACAAAAGGCACATCTAGCTATGCACCCGAAGCGGAAAACGTTGTCATTTTTGGGTCCCAAGGACGCGACGACTACCACTTGAACGACTACTTCCTCAACGATGTTTTGAACATGGTGGGGTGCTGCGTGAACGGAAGGGTGTTGGCCTACATATACGGTCCGAAAGTGGGCTATTACTCGTACTTCTTGAGCCACTCGTTGCCGGTGGAAAGTAACTTGAATTTCAGCAGCCACGATGCGTTTGTGCAAGAGATTGCGGCACGTACGTTCCAGTCCAAGCAGGACTGTATTGACTGGATCACATATACGCTTTTCTACAGACGGTTGACGCAAAATCCAAGTTTTTACGGACTTTCCGATGTGAGCCATCTCGGTATCTCAGAGTACCTTTCGGAGTTAGTGGAGAACACGCTCGAAGATTTGGAAAAGGCCGGGTTGATTGAAATTGAAGAGAATGAAGATGACGATGAAGATGACGATGACGAAGAAGAAGAACCAGAGGAGGCCATTTCACCATTGAATGGAGCCATGATCGCCTCCCATTACTCTGTATCATTCCAGTCGATGAAGAAATTGGGCGAGTTAACCAGCAAGGCCCGGTTGAGAAACATTATCGAGGCCATCACTTCGGCATCAGAATTTGATGATCTTTCCGTGCGTACGGGCGAGGAGTTGCTCCTCTCGAAGATTGCTGCCCAGGTGCCGTTGAAATTGGCCCCGGAAACGGATTACATGTCGTCACAAGTAAAGGCGTTTGTGTTGTTGCAGGCACATCTCAGCCGCATCAACTTGCCGTCAGACTTGGCCTACGACCAGAAACGCATGCTTCCGCGGGTACTCAAATTAGTGCATGCTTGTGTGGATACTCTTTCCAGTGAAGGATACCTCAATGCGTTGCAGGCCATGGACTTATCGCAGATGGTGGTGCAAGGGTTGTGGAACCGCGAAAGTCCGCTCAAACAGATCCCACATGCCTCTGAAGCGATGTTGCAACGCGGCAAAAAGTACAATGTGGAAACAGTTTACGACATCATGTCGTTGGAGGATGACGAGCGTGACGACGTGCTCCAACTCGACGGATCCAAGCTCGAGGATGTGGCCGAGTTTGTCAACAAGTATCCTAACGTGGATGTGCAGTACGAGCTCGACACTTCTACACCTGTGAAGGTTGACGAGCCAAAAACCATTGTGGTTACTGTGGAGAGGGACGAGGAGGCCGATGACCTCGAAGTGGTGTCACTGCGGTTCCCCGTGGCCAAGACCGAGGCGTGGTGGATTGTTGTGGGTGATGCAGAGACCCGTCAATTGTATGCGATCAAAAAGACCCAAGTTGCACATGAAACCCAGAGCATTCCTGTGGATTTCACTATTCCTACTCCTGGAAAACACACCTTGACTGTGTGGTGCATGTGTGACTCGTACATTGACGCCGACAAGGAGATGGTTGTGGAGGTGGAAGTTGAGTGAGTGAGTGAGTGAGTGAGTGTTGGGTCAAGATGGGGAATACAAGGAGTAATGGAATGTGAAGTGTTTCCTGCCCTACCTAACCGGAGACTCGAAACTCGTGACAGTACGTTGAACATCATTGCGTAATATGCTGGGTACTGATGGCGTAAACGTCACAATATTCTTCTTCTACACAATGATTGGATCGGCTCACATGTAGTTCGTTAGAATATACACGATTTCAAAACCTGATCCATAACGTACGCGACCATAATTTGGTTCACACCCACTTTCGGGTCACCACCTTTTTTTTAGAATCCAATGCTACATTCAAACACTTAAAAGTCAACGCAACACAATTAAATTGTATCAGAAGTTTCTTGAGGTCTATCTGGGCATGTTTATCTTCTATGTCCCAAACGCCACAAATACTACATTTTGGGGGACTTCTGTTACGTGGCTGCAAAGTTTCGCCGGCTTGTTCGCGTACGCTTTCAATAGCAACATTAGTGACCCCTAAATCCCCGGAATCACGCTCGTTGAACTCATCAAAGGACAAGTCCGAATCTTCGGTTATACGCTTTCTGCAGCGAGCCTTTTTTTGCCTCTGCTTCTTGTGAGAGGCACGTAACTCGTTCAATTCCTTCGCTATAATCGCGGCTGATTGTGTCGCGCTGTAAGCAACTGTGACAAGTTTATCTATCGCTGCTTTCAAATCGATTGGCGGAGAGCCCAAGGCTTCTTCAAGCACTTGATTGATTTCTGCTTCTATTCGTCTTAACCGCAGTTGATAGGAATGCGTTCTCGGTTCATTGTTGTGATTGGCAGTTGTCTGAGGTGTGCTTGGGCATTTGGGAACTTTAATCTTGGAAACCACGTAATCAGGATCATAGGGCACTAAACCAGCAGTTTTAAAGACGCTTTTGACATCTCCCAACACTTCGAGACCTGTTTCATCTCCAGCAAACTGATGGTACTTCGTTTTCACAGGTCCAAAACAACAGAGGTCAAGGGGCTGCAAAACATGGGACGAGTGAGGAGGCATTTAAAGAGGAATAATATTCTTCTCAGTGCAAACTTTTTTAAACACCCCAAGTTAAATGACTTCCATGACCATCAAGTATCAAAAGTCTATACATTCCTTTCGTGACAGAATTTTTCTGTGGAATAAAGACTATCTCTAGCCATTTCACTGCAAATTCATTAGAAGTCCTCTTCGATATTCTTGAACCACGATTCGGAAATTTGTTTCCCTTTAAAAATAACAAATGGTTGCAAAATCCTACCCGAGGCACAAATACATTCGATGGTGGTGACCCATTCACGATTACCAGCTTGTATCACTTGCCTGCGGTCACGGATCTCCAATCCCGTGGTAACCTTTCTTGTTCCGTTCAATTCCATCGAAAATCCCGTCTCATCAACATTGTACACATCGTTCTGATCAATGCCGTATTGGCTTATTGTAGTTCGAACACGATCAAACCATGCAAGCGATTTTTCTGGACTTTGACACTTTTCCCGCTGATACTCAAAGCGTCTCGAGTATTTTCTAGCAACTTCTGGATGCCTTTTCACGAACCTAGGAACCCAAATTACACACACATCAAAAGTTGGGGGTAGTTCCTCGCTGCGTGAGTAAATAATTGGCCATTTTTTTCACACCTTCTGCTGTTGGAGCTAGACCA
>JAJMIV010000401.1:0-12914 GCA_030563445.1 Metschnikowia gruessii
GACATTTTCGCATTCTCGACCTAACAGGATTCTCGACCCGATTGGAATTACGTTATAGGTTTTTCCAGAGTCAATATCCTTATAAAGATGCGGACACTGCGGTGTACTGAGACAGTGTTGCGGTCCTCTATTCGTGGTTGAACTCCAACGTCCGGGAAAATGTCGATTGAAATCATACGAAAACGATCAATGTAAATTTAAATATTCTCATTAGGTTTCATGTGTCCTAGTGGTGAATATGTGTCATTGGGGTATTGATGAATTCTTAACCCATGTTGTGAATGTATCCCGTGCTGCGGCACTGTATTCTATCAGTTTCTTTGTTAGAGTCTTTGACTTATTAAGTGCAAAATCAGAGATATCAGATACACTTTTGTAAGACTTCCTTATAGAGACAGTACATGTTCCATGGCATAACGATAAGCACATAATTAGGCCTTTCCACGTTGGATCCCAAAAAAAAAAAAAAAACAGGGCATCAATAGTAATATCATTTGACTATGGAACGTCTAAAAATTGCCTAATATTAATATCTCTTTGTAGTTAGTTAGGAGTATTGTGTTTACGAAATAGTCACTTCTGATGCTCAAGATCTAGCGATAAAAGCCGTGTGACCAAAGAAAACTCTCAGATATCATGAATGTACTTCGATAGAATTTCCAGTAAAGACAACTAAGAAAATATTCTTGTAACATCCAAAGAAATACACTTTATACGTACATTTTGTAGTAACCTGGCGTAAATATAATGTAAAGGAGTGGAGCTTTCAAGACTGGTTCTCTTAACCAACAAGTCTTCCAACTTAACCCGATAAAACATACGGCCGTCCTTGATAGATGCATTAGAATTTCTGTCAAAACAATAAAGGCCATTGCTAAGGAGAACCTCTTTAAACATCTCATATATGCCTAAAAGCTGGAATTCAATCACCTTTATACCACGCATAATTCCAGTTGGACCGCCCACCAAAGGTATTCAATAAATCTAGGAAAACGCTTACTTTAAGAGCCTTCCATCAGGATCTTTATCTCCGTCTGGCTGCTATTTCTTGTGTATTTCAGTGATCGTAAGTAAAGGTGTAGATCCCCTAGGGGAATTGTTGGCTTTATATATGCTTCATGCATAGTTTACAAGAGATGTTACTTCAGACGGCTGTAGTTAAATGAGAACAAAAGAATAGGCCGTTTCGCGTAGTAAGCTAATCGAACAGTATAACGTCCTCGACACCTTCTAAAACAGACTATGGTTACGCTACCTTCTGATTTTTTTTTTTTTTTTTGCTTAATACATCTGATTAAAGGACAGTAATGGTAGCTTAATGCCAACATTACACAAAACTATATACTTCCATAGAAACCCCACTAAACAGCTCCAAAATATATGCCTAGTGTCTAACCGCGGATTACCCCACGCTCGACCTCAGCAAGAATAACCCTTCTTGGCACATATCTGTCAAAAACTCAAGCTATTCTGTCATCGCGCCATAGGATTAGTCTCAGCTAACGCCTTCTTCATTTCATTTTTCCGAAGGGGAAGGAGAGTGTCACCCGTCAGTGACTCGCGCTGTCTAAAAGAATATGTCTTTTTGACAACAAACCAATTGGAATTCCTAAGATTTTCATAATCGTGTTACTTGGCGCTAACATTTCCTCGAGGTGCATTGGCTCAGTAAATTTCATTCCACCAGAATTTGGTTGTTTCACAATTTTTGTAGAGATGGTTTTGGATTGCATCTTTTGATTAATTAGTGTATCAGCAGAGACCGTAAAAAGATAACTCCCCGCTGTAAAGTGTGCCATTCCATACACTGTGATCCACAGCATAATTATTAAAGACCGCCAACAGGATAAGAAACACCAAGACACCTTGCACGACCCTGACATGGAGTCACTTGAGCAACCACTTTCACCACTGATAACTCTACAGAGCAGTTGGAGACCCAAAAAAAGCCACCTCCAACAGAAACTGACTCTACACTGCGCCATTCACGCACTCGTCACTTTTACTTTTCATCTTTTAGTCTATTTCCTTATATCGTTATTCCAGCGCCGTTCAACCTCGTCCCTAGCGGGCATCCGGGTCCGGACCAGCAAAAAACCGCGGCAACCGGATCTTCGACTTGTCCTGGTAGATTGGCTCCTCGAACTTGGCCCTGGTCTCCGGAGACATGGTCTCAGCAACCAATTCTTGTCTCTTCAACTCGGAAAAGTATCTTCTGGCAAGATGTCTGTCTTCCTCGGCACGCAACAACGGCTCGAGGCTGAAACGGGCCCATTGACGTTCCCTCGCAAGTTCACGCTGCTCGGAAACTCCCTGGTAGTATCTGTAGTAACCAAAAGCCATAAATCCAGTGATGCCCCAGAAATAAATCATGGGTCTGAAACCTCTAGAAGGAAGGTTTCGTTTCCATTGAACGGGCTCGTAGCCTCCGATAGGTGGCAAGTCTTGCATTATGTGAGGGGAAAACCGGGGGTTTTTGTGTTTTGGTGGTGTTTTTGAGGGTTTAGGTTGTTCCTAGAGGAATTAGAGGTGGAGGTGTTATTTTTGCATACGATTTCATTGGCTGCGCGCATTGGGCAGATGTTGAATTTTTGAATTTTTGAATTTGATGTTTGGTATACAGGCCACCCCGGTGTAGTGCGGCGAGGCCAGGCTGACCCCGGTATAATGGTATGGTATGGGTGGGGTATTCTAAGAAGGGTGGGTTAAGAATTTGATTTCCTGTGTTTTTGGGCTCTGGGGGTTTAGGGGGTTTGCGGTTTAGGGATTTGTAATTTTCCGGCTTTTAGCAGTGGGAAAGGGAGAGATCTGGGGAAGTGAAAGACACTATCTATTCTTTATAGTGCGGAGTAGGACTGAGTGGGAAATATAATACTGGGAACTTGGCCATTTAGCGATACGTTTAAAAATCGAATAATGTGGTTTTTTGATAATTTATTTTTCTGTTTTCGTTTTTGAGTTTTTTGCTTTACCCGAAACGGTTGACTTTACTGTTATGCCTGTTATCGGGTACTCTTACATGACCGATAGGGTTCTCCTGGAATGGGTCTTAGTGTTGAAACTTCTTCCATGGTGCCATTTATTTTCGATAAGTTTACACATAATGGGATAGTCTATTGAGTGGCAATTTTTTATTTATACGCCGATTTATTCAGGTGATGGCTCGTTCGGCTGGGCGTGGCCATACTGAGGAAATATCTCAAAAGCATTTGACTTGAAGAAGATATATTTCTTTAATTTCAGAGAAATATCTTGTAAAATAACACTGCTCTTGTTTTTACCAGGCTATAGTTTCTTCTCATAAAACTTTCTGTGAACATATAACGAATATTCGATCTACTGAAGAAAAGCATTCATTAAACTGACGTTGGAGCACCCCTATTTCAGTGGCATCACTATACCCAATGATCACCACGTGTTTCAACTAAAGCAAATTCAGCAACTTCCCTTTTCTTCTGTATTTTTTTTTAAAGAATCTTGATTTTGAATATCTCACAGTGTTATCAATCTAGTGTGTGAAGAAAACGAATAGGAGTTACTACTAGACTGGGTCAGCTATGAGACCATTTTTCGAAATTGTCCAACTTTTTAAGAATTCCCAATTGACGCCTTTTCTTTCTAATCTAAACACTTTGGTCTGATTCTAGTCTGGCCCGATGAATATCAAGTGGCGGTTTCTTTCTTCGACAGTGCATGACCCTTTCTGATCAAGAGAACAAGAAAGAAGCGCCCAAAAAAGCATTCATATCTTTCTTAAACTCAATGTTGCCTGGTCTTTGGGGGTTTGCTAGAGTGATTTCAAAAAAAAATACACTGGAATTGTGCCCTTCCATATGCTTCATTACATCTTCACTGGTGCTCCATACCATATATTTTCTACATAGAAAATTCTCCGCTTCCTAATTTAGAAAGGTTGTTCATCAA
Organism: Metschnikowia gruessii; assembly: GCA_030563445.1. Lineage (NCBI taxonomy): Eukaryota > Fungi > Ascomycota > Pichiomycetes > Serinales > Metschnikowiaceae > Metschnikowia > Metschnikowia gruessii. Next base: position 3,925 of record JAJMIV010000401.1, read on the forward strand.
ATGAATGGATTCATATTTGCTGTTCTTTTCTATTTAAGGTCTTGTACACCGAATTCTATATTCTTGCGTGTCTCCCTAATAAACCAGATGTCGCTTTCTCTTGCAACTTAACTCTAAGAGGCCCGTGATTGTAAACACGTCTCTTCAGATCCAGACGCTTTTCTGAACAGTCCCCGGGTTATCTGAAAAACCAACGATCCAACCCCACAACATTGATTAAGTGGTCCAGCAATAGCATTGATTGTTCCACCAGTAAAAAACGGTTCCTACATTCCGTACACTCACATTTCGTCTTCATGATTTATTTCGTACGAACATTCTTTCTCTAATAGGCTCCAGGCACACACTACCGCCCGGGCAAAACTATCCATCTATTCTTTGGCTCCACCCGATCACTTGATATCGAAGACTGGCTTCAATTTCTTGATCAACACCCAGTCGTCTCTCGACACGGTGTCACGGAAAGCAGGGTCCTTCAACGTGTCGATAGACCTTCTCGAAATCAACGAGTACAAGTTGTCGGTCTCGTCCACATGACGACCCCACGTTGGCTGCGCGGCACTTGGGTTCTCCAATCTCATGGCCACACCTGCGGCGGTCTGGCCCTTCTTGACAATGTCCGAGGCCTTGTGGTTGACCTCCAACGACACAACCTTACCCAAAACAAGAATGTTGGGCTGGTTGGTGGCAGGGTCTTTACGCACGGCACAGATGGGGGTTCCCACACGCACGGCACCTTCCACCACGTCCACACCAATGATCATAGGGTTACGCTTGTTGATGATCTGCACGGTCTTCAACACACATGGCATGACGGCGTACTCGATAAAGTCCTTACGACGTTGCTCAAGCAACTTGTTCTGGTAAGCAGTGAAAGCGTCGAACAAGTGGTAAATGATGTCGGCGTTGAAGATCTTGACCTTTTGTTCCTCGGCGTATTGCTCGGCCTCCTTGTCGACCTTGACGTCGAAACACAACATCACAGCAAACTCTGGAGCCTTCTCCAACATCGTGGTGGCCTTCATGACATCTCTCTTGAAAACAGGACCCAAACCAATGGACATCACAGGAATCTTCATGTCCTTCAAGAAATCCAACAATGCCTCCAAAGAACCCAATGTGGATGCTTGCACAACCACACCTCTTCCGGAAGTATCGACGGAGTCCAACAAGCCGGTCAAGTCGTCCATGACCTCCTCCATGAGCTCCTCCTCGTCGTCATCCTCGCCAACCACAAGCAAACGAGAACCGGCAACGGCCTTCTCCAAGTCGTTGGCAGCAATCTTGACACCCAAAGCGGCCTTGACCTCCTTGAGATGGATGTACTCGGACTTGATTCTCAACTCACGCGATGGCGGAGGTGTAAGAAGCGCTCTGATGTTGGTGACAATTGGTCCGTTCAAACCACAGAGCACCACTCGGTCACCTTCTCTCAACACACCGTTGGACAACACCACATCGATGGTGTAACCGAAACCTTCAACCACCTTGACTTCCAAGATGGTGGCCTCGACCTTCGACAAGTACATCAATTGCTTGGACATTCTCTTTTGCGTGAGCTCAAGCAACAACCACAACAAATCTGGCACACCCTCTCCAGTGACGGCGGAGGTGGGCACAATCGACACGTACTTAGACATGTTCTTGTTCTGGAAGTACAACTCGGAGTTCAAACCTTGTTCGGCCAAAGCGAGTTTGATTTGCTCGAATCTGGTGAAGAACTCGTTTTGAACAGACTTAGGTTGTCTGGCAAAGGAGTCACGGAAAGAGTTGTTTGGAATTGTCTCCCAGTCGTACAATCTATCGATCTTGTTCAAGGCCACAATGAAAGGGGCCTTTCTGTCTCTCAACAATCTGATGGATTCAAGCGTTTGTTGCTCCAAACCGTGCATGATATCGATGACCAAAATGGCAATGTTACACAAGGAAGAACCACGCGATCTCAAGTTTGTGAAGGACTCGTGACCTGGCGTATCGATAATCAACAAACCAGGAACCTCGTACGTCTGTTTTTCGTATTGAGACATCACTGCAGTCTTTTGCTTGATGGCATCCATAGGGAAGTAAGTAGCACCGATTTGTTGAGTGATCCCACCGGCTTCTCCTCCCTGGACGTTGGTTTGACGCACCTTATCCAACAATTTGGTCTTACCGGTATCGACGTGACCCAAAATACAGCAAATAGGCGAACGCATTTCCTGTTCTGGGGCAGCCTTCTTGGCAAGAGCAGAAGCGTCGGCCTTAGCCTTTTCCTCGGCCTCCTTCTTGGCCTTGGCGGCAGCAGCGCGTTCAGCGTCAGCCTTAGCCTTCTCAGCTTCGGCCTTAGCCTTTTCGGCGGCAGCGGCGGCGGCAGCCTTGGCCTCAGAGTCATCTTCTTCCTCGACTTCTTCCTCAACTTCTTGTTCAGGTTCTTCCTCGGCAGCAGCCTCAGTTTCGTCGTCCTCCTTCAATGCAGACTCCCAGTCGTCGGCCACATCGTCCTCGGCCAACTTCTCCCAGTCCTCCTCGACTTCCTCGTCCTCTTGTTCGTCCTTTTTAGGGGCCTCAGGTGCAGGAGCAGGGGCTTTTTGCACAAACGTCTTTGGCTTTGTGGACTTCTTCTTGGAGTAGACAATACGCTTAGGTTTTTTTTCTTCGCCATCTTCGCCGTCAGCCTTGTCCTTTTGGAACGCGGCAATGGTCACGTTGCCTGATTGCAACAAGATCTCACGCTGACGCTCCTGTAAACGTTTCTGTTCCTTCTGTTTTTTGGTGAGGTACTTACCCTCGGCCTTCAATTGCTGGATTTTTTGTTTCTCCTTCTCTTTCTTGGCCTCCTTGGCGGCAGCCTGTTTTTCGAGCTCCTCTTCTGCGGCCTTTTCTTCAGCCACACGACGTTGTTCTTCCTCCTCGTCAAGACGACGTTGTTCCTCCTCCAATTGCTTTTTCAACTCCATCTGTTTCTTCAACGCGGCAAGAGCAGCAGGAACCTTCTTTCCCTTCTTGGCTGGCGCTGCTTTTGGTGCTGCAGATGCAGAAGAAGACGATGGTTCAGGAGAAGCTTCTGCAGACTCAGCACCGGTCTTTTTATCGGCATTGGCGGCAGCAGCGTTCTTCTTGTTGGCCTCCTTGATCTGCTCCTTCTTGGCAGCTTGCTCGGCCTTCTTCTTGTTGGCCTGCTCCTTCTTGGCGGCCTTTTCGGCCTCCTTCTTCAACTTCTCTTTTTCCTTCTTACTCAAAAGTTTAGGTCCGTCCTTTTTGTCCTTTTCTTCCTGCTCCTTGGCCTGTTTTTTTTGCTTGGACGAGCGGATCGAACTCAAGAAATCGTCGGCGGCTGCGGCCTCTTCAGTTTCACCCTCTTCGGGTTCTCCTTGGGTTTCTGGCTCACCGCTTTCACTGGTGGCAACCTCGGATGGAGCACCAAACTCTTCAGCAGGTTGTTGTTCGTATAAGTCTTCATCTTCCCAGATATCTGCGCCTTTAGAGGCCTTTGACTTTTTCCCCATATTGAAATCTAGATATTTTTCGTTGAAAAAGTGTAGATTTTACAGTATTGGTGGTTTATTAGGTAGTCTTTTTTCGAGGTTTGAGATGGCAGGTGCCAACTTTTTCGGTGCTCTGGTGTGTGCACGTCCTTTGGGATGGGGTGGTGGGGGTAAGGTTTGGGGTATGTTCCGTTTTTGCGGGAAATTAGCGGGGAAAATTGTGGAATTTTAATCAGACTGTATTTTTGCTTCAATTTTATTTGAAAATATTAATGATTTTTCATCGGGGTGGTGCTTTTCCCACCCCTAGGGGACCTCTGGGGCCTTGGGCCACTGCAGGTATCCGACTATATTTGTTAATGCGACATAGAGAATTATGTCGCACTGGACGGTACATCCAACAGACTCAAGAGGTAATAGGTAAATACTTGTTCAGATGAATGAATTATTGATGTACCATGTCGGTTGGACTTTACAGGCATTATTAAATGGTCATTAATACAAAATTATATGTGAGTCAGTGAAGAAATGTCACTGCAGGCAAGATAAAATGAAGGCAAGATTAAAGTGAAGGCTTGTGTTTGAATGTGGAAACCAAGAATGGTAACTGGGGCGCTTGGGTGCCCAAAAGTATTCGTCCATGAAAATAATAAGTGTGGATAATTTGTGGCTTGAGGTGGAAACAGAATGGTGTAGTTTATGGGCGGGGTCACAATATTGGTTTTGCTGTTAATGATACACTATGGCAGGGGATACTTCGGTAGGTTGCGAAAATGGTATATGGTGGTATTTATTCACACACGGCATTGTTCAATTTTTGGAATAACATTAAAAAGCACTGTGTGTAGAATTCGGATAATCTCTTTTTAAGCGATGGTATTGTTGCACTTTGGTATTGTCGTATTATGGTATTATGGGTCCAACCGACCTAACCCTGTGATCTATATGGTTGGTATGCGACATCTTTGGGCCTCTAACCTGGGACCCCTCCGAGCACTATTCGGGACTTTTTCGGTGAGTAAATTGAAATGTGTATATATATTGTACTCCTTACTGATATTTTAGATATTTTGAGGTCCTAAACTCACTTTAGAGACCCGTGCCCAGTATTAACCAGTCATGTAACATTCAGTATTACAGTCCATGGAAACTATGGCTAGATCACTATGGCAAGTCTTGATCGGGACTGAAATCCATTCGAGAGAAGAAAATACACCCTTAACTTTTAGAGGCCACAGTAAGCTCTCTCAGATACAATGCTTATTTGAAGAACAACTACAAAGAGATACTATTTCGGTGGAAATGCTGTACGATATTATTCCACAAGGTGAAACTAGGCGGCGGATTTGGAGATTTTGGGGCTTAACTAGGTCCTTCCAGTCAGTAATAGTTTTCTTTGCATCTAGGTGAAATTTTTTCGTCGAGTTATTTCAATAACAATTATGAAATATGTAAGTTGTGGAGGGTTCCCAGGCCAACTACTAGTTGGACCATACAAGAAAGTGAGGGTGTTGACCACGGCCGTCTAATATGGAGAAAGCAAATTAATACTAGCTAGTCCACATATTTAGTCATAAAGCAAGAGTTATCAATGGCAACTTTGAACTTTCACATTTCAACAAAAAGAGGTAAATTCTTAGATGGCTCTCCACCCCGTGTTAGAGGATGTCGCAATTTTTTTTCGGTTGCAAACACAAACTCGCGAGAGTTGAAATTGAGATATCTACTTTTTCTGATAAAAGGAGCAACACTGGATAAAAATGTGTTTGGAAACTATTATTCAATTAAATACTGAAACTAGCTTTAATAAACTTTGCTTTTTGTGAAAATTAGTGGGTTCCCTGAATTATTGTTAAGCGTTAATATTTTGTCAATAATGCACTTTTACCATTTCGCACTTTAATATTGAAAAGTATTTGTTCCAGCACGAAGAACTACATAACCACACCATTTGTATTTCGATAGTAAACGTTAAAGTAAAGCCTGAAACGAAGATTGCAAATTCATAATAACATAAAAAGGTAAGTTTTTAATGTTCACACTGACGAGAAATTTCACTCCCGGGCTACAATATCGAATTTGACAAGAAGCATTTATTTGGACGCGCTCTAGACTTGCCACAAACAAACGGTTTTCAGCATATTCGTTTTTTCCAATTGTTCTTATTAGTAGCTGAACTAAGTGATGGACAAAAGATTGAGAGTTACTCTTGAGAAAGTTATCATTCAAAACATTTAAATACCTAACCTCTCCAGCATCATAATATCATCTCCCATTCTGTCAAAACTAGGTCCAGTTCATATACGCATGGATCAAAAAAACAGTTTGACTGCCGGGGCAGTTTTGAGCGGTGCTTTCGACTAGAATTAAAAGGGATAATATTGGTTGGCACCATCATATACACAGTCTAGTATATCCATCTCAACGAAGTAAGTCGATTTATTGGGATACTACTTATTCCACCCTTTTAGACACACAGAACTGAGAATATCTAATTCAAAAAATCGAAAAATGCTGGCTAGATCACATAATCTTCGAAATCTTAGTGGATCCAACTAATTGTAATGTGACCACTATTATCATCCATCTACGCTTAGAATCACAAAGGCAATTCCAAGTGATTATTCCCTGGGTATGTTAAGTTGTTTGATGAACCATATTCAAGAATATGCAAAATTACATCCTTAGAAACGTGTAGCAGAAGTTTATGAGTAGAAGCGAACAAGGTCACAGTATTATGCTAGAAATTTAACCGCAACAATCTCCGTTATTTCCATTGAGCTTCCACCAGAGCCCGCCAGTCTTGCAAATAGTACAATCCATGAAGTACCTTACATTGTAATCACCAAGCAATAAGTACTAAGCAAGAATCACTAATCAGTAATCACTAAATGGTAATCACTACATAGTAATCAACAACCAGTAATCACTCTGGGGCTCTCAGAAGTATTATTGCTCCTGCTCTACTTGCACTTATTGCTAAACTTTACCACATGAACGCCCTGTTTTCATACCACCAACGTAGACCCAAGAAATTATCTAGCTACACCCAAACCATTGATAATTATCAAAAACTTATATAAACTTAAAAAACTTTCCCACCCAAGAAGCTAACTTCCCCCATTCAGTAAACTTGTCTCTGCACGTTTCTTTTGTCGCGAGGCCATATGGCCTACTCTATGCTGCTCAGGTACCTTTACATCATCACAAACCGCACATTCCTGCACACACCGCTGCAGCACAGCTTAAGCCGCAAAAAAAAATTCAGCAAAGAGCAAAGACGAATTTTCACTGTATTCAACCCCACAGCATTAGCTTTAAAAACACCTTTAAATAGTCTCTTGCTTCAGGTTACACATACACACACGCCAATATGACTACCGTGGAAAAAATCAAGGCCATCGAGGATGAGATGGCCAAGACCCAGAAGAACAAGGCCACCTCGTTCCATCTTGGGCAGTTGAAGGCCAAGTTGGCCAAGTTGAGAAGAGAACTTTTGTCTGATTCCACCGGAGGAGGTGGTGGAGGAGGCGCGGGTTTCGACGTGGCTCGTACGGGTGTAGCGACCATTGGTTTTGTGGGATTCCCGTCCGTGGGAAAGTCCACGCTATTGTCGAAACTTACCGGTACTCATTCGGAGGCTGCAGCCTATGAGTTTACCACCTTGACCACTGTGCCAGGTGTGATTAAATACAAGGGAGCCAAGATCCAGATGTTGGATCTTCCCGGAATTATTGAAGGTGCCAAGGACGGTAAAGGTAGAGGTCGTCAGGTGATTGCTGTTGCCCGTTCGGTCAACCTTTTGTTCTTGGTGCTTGACGTCAATAAACCTTTGCAACACAAACAGATTATCGAGAAGGAATTGGAGGGTGTGGGTATCCGGATCAACAAGGAACCGCCCAACATTGTCATCAACAAAAAGGAGCGTGGAGGTATCAACATCACCACAACTTCGCCATTGACGCATCTTGACGACGGAGAAATCAAGGCGGTGATGTCTGAGTACAAAATCAACTCGGCCAACATTGCGTTCCGTTGTGACGCCACCGTGGATGACTTGATCGACGCCATCGAGGCCAAGACCAGACGTTACATTCCTGCAATCTACGTGTTGAACAAGATCGACTCGTTCTCCATCCAGGAGCTCGATTTGTTGTACAAAATCCCCAACGCCATCCCAATTTCGTCCGGAAACGGTTGGAACTTGGACGACTTGTTGGACATGATGTGGGACCGCTTGCGCTTGGTGCGTGTGTACACAAAACCAAAGGGTAAGCTTCCTGATTTCAGCGAGCCCGTGGTGTTGCGTAACGGCCGTTCTTCCGTGGAGGATTTCTGTAACTCCATCCACAAGTCGTTGGTGGACGACTTCAGAAACGCGGTGGTGTTCGGTACATCAGTCAAGCATCAGCCCCAGATCGTTGGTTTGAGCCACGAGTTGCAGGATGAAGATGTGATTACGATTTTGAAGAAATAGTGAGGATGTGGTGGGAAAGCCGGGGCCTGGCGGGGATAGAGGAGCGGGGTTCCTACTGGGCTTTGGGTTTGTGTATATTAAGAATGAACGGTGATTTATTTAGAGGGGCTGTAGTTTTTAATGTGTCGGGGGAATTAAGAATTGCTGATTGCCAAATGATTCACATATGAATGGTTCGGATGTAGGATGGAGAGATGGTTGCGAATTACGACTGTTTGAGATTATGCAATCGATATCATCGGAATTGTATCACGTTATACGAAATGATAATTCGAAAAAAAACAGTTTAGGATCACTTCGAAAAACTTTAGAAGAGTACCCGCCGAGTCAGGCCTACCTCCCCCACGTTTTTAAATGTAGCTATAGTCATTGAGTGACTAGTAATAGTAATAGCAATATTTTTCTTTAAATTGTTTCAATTTTTTTTCTCAGTGTTAGCCACCAATATTAGCCTGTGCTTGTCGCAACTGTTTGTCCAATTGTGAAAATTTCCACAACTGATCATCCACATCATTATTCATTTGGGTAAACGGATATGGAAGCTGATTCGTTGTACTTTGAGTCGTAAAACAGAATAAGATTATGAAATATGTAAACATACCCTATGGGGCCTATGGATTTAGCAATAAGCTTTGAACAGTTGCCAAGTTCCTAGTCGCAAAAATACGAAACGTGAAAAGTTGAATAATTGTTCCTGAACAAGAACCCATCGATAACACAGAAAAAACCGAGATAGTTGGCGCTTGATTCTTTCCTGAGTGGTAATACCAGGTACTGGCACCTTTTAAATCAGGAGGTCGGGATATTATTGTTTTCTTGACAAATTTGACAGCCAAGCTAATCTTCCTCCACGAATACTTGGATGTCAAATCAAAAGTTTAATCATGCAAATAAATTCAATCGATCCCTTTCTCAGAAAATAGAATTCACTATACTTCCTGTAGTGAGGAGGTTTAGTAACACTCGAAGTTCATGGTTATTTGCAACACTTGTGGGTTGTAGCCAAGCAACAGGATTGTTTTCTTTGGCATTGAACCCCAAAACTTAGC
>JAJMIV010000404.1:0-12854 GCA_030563445.1 Metschnikowia gruessii
GAACCACTGTCAGGATATGTCGTCAGTAAAGCATGTGTATACGCAAGAGCGCATCTAACAGGTTGTCATAAATTCCAACATGCATTCCCTAAACAGATTGTGAAAGTAATTCCCCAGGCCAATCAGATTGGTCTTTGGTCGTGTAGAAGCCTTTGGTCACTAAATGTTTATTCCTTGATGAGTAAATTCTGTGAATATCACAATATTTGAGAGATTCTTCGACCAATCCCAGGGACTAACTATTTAATCCTTGCATACATCATCCATTTCATTCTCTAGTTCTCTCACTGAAACATCTATTCTATGTTTGAAGTCAATTTGAAATGTCGTTCAATCTTGAATCAGTTAAAACATTTTTTGGAGAATAACGCTCAATACTGAAAGCTTTACATAAAAATGATATTTCACGAATCTTGGGTATCTGATAGGTAGTTCTTTAATTTGGATCAAACACAATAAAAAGAAGGTGGTTGTTTTGTTTACCTTTTCTCTTTTTGCATCTACTGCATATTAAGGAGACGCACGACTCCGCGGAGTCATCCCGGGCTGCCGGATTCTACCCGTGCAAATAAATAGGGCGGAACATCGCGTGAGCGACGCGGGGCAATTTTTCCTGCACACACGTAGCAACCTTTCTAAACATCCTCGGCTCAAATCACTCTTGACTCTTACAGTGGAAATTGTCTGATTGAAAGTACAATATTCAAGGGTTGTTTTTCTTAAAAAGAATTAAAAAAATGGTATATTCCCCTTTTTGTGGGCTCTTACTATTCTTTGGAATAAGGCTGGATTTACACAAGATAATATGTGACAAAAGGTTTCGATTCTGCGTCGGTATAGTTGTGTCTGTGTGAGCATTCACCATACCCTCTGGGTGCAATCTATGGCGATACCTCGGTCATGTTTTTTTACCTCTTCATGTTTTTCTTTGGAAATCTTTTTCTTGCTACTCTTCCATTTCTTTTTCTCTTCGAGTTTCTCTTTTATCGTTGGTCACCCTTATTAACGACTAGGCGATTAGGCTATGGATGTATATCCTTGAACTAATTTAATCTCAAGAGGAAACTTCTGATAGCTTATTTGAATTTTTAGTCACAATGGACATATTACCAGGACAAATGGACCCTCGGCTGTGGCAGAACTCTCTCGGCGAAACTCAGACACTACTAAATGTAAGTACCAAACTTACAACAGAAAACCATCCTGTCCTACTTTCCCCCACTGAATATCAACACCAAAAACAAGGAGCGCAGCCAAATGGAAAGTCAACAAGTCCAGAAGAGTTTCAATCGCCCCTTTCTTATGTGCCCGAATCCCAGCTTACGCTATATCATCCAGCACTACCGTTTCACGGTCTCACCGGTACAGAAGCAAGTGCTAGTGATAATTTGACAGCACCTACATGTTCTACTGCTCTGGATCGAAATCATATTCGTTTCTATGGTCTAGATGGTTATGGGCAGACCTCTACTGCAAATTCCTTTGACTTGCTATCGCCGGAGTGGACGCATATGCCGAAAGAATCTATAAAACTTATACCCCGTCCGCACGAACCGGATCTTCGCTTTATATATGAGTATTGCAAGCCAGTAACGTTGACCCTTTCTGATCCCTTTAGGCCACCGGATTCACAATCATCAGTTACATCGCCTGCGAACACAAGTCTATCCCAACTTGACCATCTTCTGAATACACAGTCCGAAGACAACAGTCTGCAAGACGCACAAGATGCCTTCAATAGGTTCATTCCCTTAATTAAAACAGTCAACGGGAGGAATTATGGTGAATTGTTATTGGAGGTCTTGAAAGAAAGCCACCACCTAGTGGAACTAGATGTCTTCTACAATTTGCTATATAATTGCGACTCTCTAACCTTTCAACCAAACTCAGAAGATCAACTCAAGCAACTTAACCGTTGGCCGTCTTGCAAGGGATACAAATTATGTACCCTTATTCTCCAAACTTTCAACTGTTAGAGAAGGGTCGCTTGGATTTGCGTCTTCCAAATCGCAACCCCCCTAAACTAACCTTCCACGAAGTCCTGCGAAATTTCTTGGCCATGAAGATCCTTTTTGGAGGTCTCACGCAAATGGAAACAAGCAACCTGAACTGTTCAAGTATCCCGCGGATTTACATCTATAAGGCTTACTACATAGTTTGTCGTCAACTTCTAAACCAATACCCGAGTATATCACAATCTTTGGGTCTTGAAGAGACTTTGATCTTAGACCAAGGCCAGATAGGAAAGCTTATCAAGCTAATATATCCCAGCTTGATTTCGAAAAGATTAGGAAAACGAGGATATTCCAAATCGCATTACATTGGCGTAAAATGGAATGAATGCATGGTTGATGAGGAGGCACAAAGTCTACTTGATTTGGGGATTACCCAAATAGCACAGTACTTTAAGAAGCAAAACCGGAAGACTGGCAAAAACTTCCAAAGGAAGAACTTTGCAAAGGCTTACATTCCGAAACATAACTCTAGCTTGGTCCCAAACAATATCCCGATAATATCTGCGACAAAACCACTCTACACATTCGTCGGCTTGGGGTGCAAATATCCTGAAGGGGATTGCTCTCCACGAGTTTGGAAATTGTCGCCCAACACTGTACCACAACAGTCACAATGGTCGTATAATATCATGGCACAGTCGGTTGCACTTTTGAAACAACATGGGGTCGATTTAGATCCTATTGTCTCCGATATTAGACGTGGAAGCTTCTCTAGCGATGAACATTGTAACCTTCTGCGTACTGTCATTCACTCAATGCAGACTTTGAAGAATAGAAGTTGCGGTACGGAATACTTCTTGCATCTATATCTCGTTGTTTTACTCTTGTTATTCCCTATTGCTCTTGCATCTGATCAAGAAGTTGCAACTGTTACGAAAAACCAGATTCGTGTTTCTGTTATGGACTGTGTGACAAAACTTGAAGATGAAGCCACACCCATTCTATGCATTGATACAACCAGTCTAAGAACGTTCACAAGAACTCTAAGGAAAATGATTCACATCAGCGAAATGACTCTGTCTACTATTGAAACCAGACCCACTCACAGTGTTCTTATCGAGATGCTTGGTGACATCAAGCGGCTAACCAGCACAATGGACAATTCTACTAATGTGCTGGCTTTGGAGGAGATGTTCATAAAAGGAACAATAAATGCACTTAACGCATATAAAGATCCGATCGCAGAGACCAGTCCGGCTACCAGACAAATGTTTAGTGAAGGAAATATACTTGATATTGGACGAACCTTTCAGCACATTATGCTGATGGCCACGCTGTCAATGCGGGGTGGTTCTCTGTATATTATGAATAGAGAAGTACGCAGTGATATTCCTTACAAAGTATTTCACTTACTGGCAGAATGTTTCTACAGCGTTACCTTGACGTACCCCGTCATTCGGCAACTACCCATTCCGATCATATCCTTCATTATGCTCTATCACACTAATGAGATGCAGAAGGCGAGCTTTACAGGCTTTTCAAGGCGCGGCCCCAGTTTGGCCAAGGACACTTTCAAAGCCTGGTGGGTTTTCTCTTCGATGTTCCAAGAGTACATGTGTGTTCTTTCGGAGATTGTGGCTTTGAGCCAAACCTTGGCTTGAATTTCATAATTTGGTGTGAAATTCATCAAGGGTCAGTGAGTTTCATGGAGAAGAAACTCCATTCCAAGCTAGATTACATTAATATATTTAAAATCACATACTTAGTGTGTCTGAAAGATACTGTGCCCGATTTCAGTGTAAATCTTTTATACAATATTCATTATGAAATTAAATTGGTACTTTTGAGCAAGCTGTAAAGCATCGCATCAAAATCGTCAACGAAAAATGTTGGTGCCACATAGAATGTAGAGATATGGGCGGGTTGCATTACACAGTCATAAAAGCTTCCTTGAAGAAGTACCTAAAGAAACTACACTAGGGTTAACTAGTTGAGTTGACAAAAGTATTCAATATTATAGAAATCAACTTGGTTTCCCTAGAAATTCAAATTCATATTAACTTTTCAAGGGTATAAAGCTTATGAAACCTAATATATTTTAAAATTTAGCATTTAACCTTATCTACAAATGCCATCTTAGAAGAATTTCAAGCCCATCTTGGCACCAGTACAAACTAGCTACTAAGATTCGTGCAAACTAAATTAGTTGCTAGAGACTGTCCGTCGGGTTTATTCTGCATTATGCGAGAAAAAATTTGAATCACTTTTTCGCCAACTTGTCCTGAATAGGCAATTGAACCGAGATCTGTAGTATTGCAAGGTTGACATATTGACGTTTTCAATAAAGCGGTAATGGTAAGAAGGAGGACGTAAGGCACGGGAATGTCGGGAACTTCATGACTCGGTATCCCAGTTAGACATTTTGTACATTTTGTGTTGTATAAAAATATTGTGGAGAAAAAAAACAATGTTCTGAACAAATGGCGATATGCCCTGTTACCCGCACAATCCCAAAAAAAAAATGCTCGTGACGCCAGTTTTGGGAATCAGCAAACAACGCGCCTTCGCACTTGGTGAGAATTTTTAAAAACCCTTCCACCAACAATTTGTATTACGGGAACCACTATGTACAACTTGAAAACTGAATGGAATAGATAAATCTAACATTCCGCGACACTTTATAGTCATTTGATTTAGCTCTTATGTGACTCGACCATTGGTGTTGTTCTCGCCCTCTCTGTGTTATTCGCTTCTCTATCATTCGTAATCTTCTGATGTACACGGTCATATGCACACCAACACGAACTAAGCGATATTCTCTGTGCGATTGCTACCTTTAGGGATTCGCCTTGACCTGCGATCACTGCGATACACAAGACATCTCAGCCAGCTGGATATCTAGATCCCGCGAATAAAAGTCTACTTCGTGCCCACCAACCAGGTCAAGCATGGAATGCAAAATGAAGCCCCATTAAAGTATGCCATTGGGAGAATTTAAAGGTCGGCCATGACTCTAGGAACTTTTCAACAGTAGACTGTACCTGGAAAAGGAATGTACATATTTACATAAAAAAACAGCTCTCGGTTGCTTGATTTCGGAGATCGTAGTGCATGCAATAAGTAATACCCGAGATTACCATGCGCTACTTGTTGGGCGTGTCCGGGGTTTCCTGAACGCATGCCCGAATTCTTCAACCACCTCGGCCTACTCAAGAACGAAGCTTAAGCTACACTATGGATTTTGGTATTTATCAGGCTCTTTATCAGGCATATGAGGCTACCCAAGATAGGGTACGAAACATCTTAATGATTTGATCCAAGAAGGGGTATATGTGTAGCGTTGGCCAACTACTATCTTGGTACAATGTAGGGCGTCGCCCAATATTTGCGCACATTTATCTTGCAGTAATTAGTTTATGGTGCCTTTCTTACGTTTCCCTTTTTTTTCTGATATATCTTCCTTTCGTTTGTCCCTCTTTATTATCACTTCTCGTGTGCCTTTGAAGAAAGCGACCTTGGCTTAATCTTGCTAAATATACCGTGTGGAAAATCAGTGGCAAACATTCCCCCGACTATTCTCGATCACATAAACTGCAATATTGACCGACTCACCGGTATCCCGACCACCTTGGTATCAATTTCTTTGCTTCTAAACCACTCTGGTTTCGCAGGAACGCCAAATACGTTTCCTAAAACCAGAAAAAAATGGTGACTGAAATCCCTGAAACGACACCGGAAGCACTTTCCCTTATACCTTTGCCCAAGGAGTCACCAACCGAAACCCAAACTCAGTCTAAGCATTTAAGTGAAACTCATTTTGGCCCAACGTATCATTCGTCACATATCCATAAACTGTTAAACGAAGAAAAATTATTCCTCCCACTTCCAAATCTCGAATGCATTTCATGTTCTTCTGATAGCCATATTGTTGAATCTAAGCGTATAAGTGATACTACTTTGAGTCTGTGTGATGTTTCCGATTTTTCTGATATTTCGAAGAGAAATAATACTCGGAGAACATTAGATTTCCTACCGCATAGGGCTAGTGACTTTCATTTCCCCGTAGCAACAACGCCAACCTTGAAGCACCAGTCTAATAATAACAGCAACGAGTTGGAAAGCTCTCTGCTTCAAATGTCACCTCTGTTTCTATTTGAATATTGCAATCCACCAAACCTTTCCAAAAATCCTGATTCGATGGAATTGCCAAATCCAAAGGCATCCTTCTCCACAACAACCAAAGCCCATTTTAACCCTTTTCCCCATCCAAGTACCCAAAGCGACAGCCAAGATGAGGCACAAAAGGCCTTCACGCGATTCATTCCTTTGCTCAAAAGAGTTAACACACACAATTATGTTAGTTTGCTTTTGGGAGTCTTAAAAGAAAGCCACCAAGTTCGTCTAAATGACCTTTTCAATTTGCTTTATAATGGCGACTTTTCCGACCTTAAGTCCATTCTAAAAAACAAAGGCGCTGAACTTGCTCCTTCTGATGCTTCTAACACAGGGCTCAAATTATGTTCTCTCATTCTTGAAACTTTCAAGCGCTCACAAACTTCACAAGGTGGTTTGTTTGAAAACCTTCAATCCTTTAAATTGAACTTCCACGAGATCCTGCGTCGCTTTTTGGCCATGAAAATTCTCTTTGGGTGTATCAAACAAGTCGATAAATCTTCTCCGGGTGCTGTAAGTATTCTAAGGCTCTCCATCTACAAGGCTTACTACATCATTTGTCATAAACTCCTAAAAAAACACCCGAGTATATCGAAATCTTTAGGTCTTGATGAAACTTTGATCTTAGCCCCGGCCCAGATAGGAAAGCTTCTCAAGATAATATATCCCAACTTGATTTCGAAGAGATTAGGAAAGAGAGGTCATTCCAAATCACATTACATTGGTTTAACATGGAATGAGTCCATGGTTGATCACGAGACCAAAAGTCTACTTGATCTTGGGATACCCGATATATTATATTACTTCAAAAAAGCAAAACCCAATCCCGGAAAAACCATTCAAAACAGACAGGTATTGAAGACAGTTAAGCCTAAACGGACTCTTGATTTGAACTCGAACATAAACCATATTGCCCCACTATATCCCACAAAACCACTATACACTTTTGTCGATTTAGCGTGCAAGTATCCTGATGGCGACTGCTCGCCGCGAGTTTGGAAAATGGCCCCCAATACTGTGCCAACGCAGTCCGAATGGTCTGAGTGTGCCATGGAAAGGTCCACGACAATTTTGAAACTCTGTGGTGTCAATTTGGATCCTGCTATTTCTGATATTAGAAGTGGAATATTTACTAGAGATACCAAGTTCACTCTTCTGGACACCGTGGTCCAGGCAATGTATACTTTGTCGAAGACTTCCTGTTACAAGGAAATGTTCATGCATTTGTATCTTGTGGTTATTCTCTTGCTATTTCCTGTCATCGTTGCATCGGATCGGGAAGTTTCAATTGCTTCCAAAATCCGGCTTCGTGCTGCCGTTAAAGACCTTGTACAAAGCTTAGAACAAGAAGTCAATAGTCTTCTGTTAGTTGACGACACCAGCCTCTTCACATTCACACGGACTTTAAGGAAAATGACCCACATCAACGAGATGTCTCTGTCCAGTATTGAAAATACTCACCCACGTAGTATTCTTCACGAAATGATCGGCGATGTCCAAATATTAGCAAACACAGTAGAGGAGTCCAATGGTGTTCTGGCTTTGGAGAATATGTTTATTAAAGGAGTCCTCAAGGCTCTCAATGCGTACACGTCTGAACTGACTGATAAAATCCTAGATCCCACACCAATGCTTAATGTACACAAAATGCTCGATATTGGAGCATGCTTTAAGGAAATCATACCGTTGGTCACTGACGATATGCTGCAGACCACTATGTATATTATGGACGGAGAAGTACGCAAGGACGTTCCTTACCAAGTATTCCACGTACTGGTCAAATTATTCCACAGCGTTACATTGAGATATCCTGCGATCCTGGAACTACCCATTCCGATCATTACCTTTATGATGCTCGATCACACCAATGGGATGCAGAAGGCCAGTTTTACCGGCTTTTCCAGGCGTGGCCCCCATTTATCTAAGGACACTTTTAAAACTTGGTGGGTTTTCTCTTCGATGTTCCAAGAATACATGAGTGTTATTTCAGAGATGGTTGCTTTGCACCAGGCAGTGGCGTAACTGAGCTGTTGTAACCTTCAATTGTGGCGTTTATTCGAGTTGATTTAGGGGCTCCCAAAGCCATAGAAGCTCCAAACCTCTTCAGAGGTTATTTAATGAGCTATTAATAATATTGTCTGTGAATACACCAACTTTACAAGTTCTGAAGAACACTCGTTTTTTTTGCTCGACTACATTCCCCCGGTAAATTATATAGAATATTGCTAAACAGGTAGGTTATTTTCCATGACAGCCCCCAAAACATTTTCCAGTCTACAATCAGATCATTCTGATAGCAGCAAATATATTTTCTTCCTCATTGCAAATGTTGAAGTATGCCTTGAGATTGGTTACAATCTGCGCAACCGGGGCCTTGTCCTCTTCCACGGTCTCCACCGCAATTTGGACAATCTCCTCGAAATTCAAGGGCAAATATTCCCATGTAATGACTAAAATATCGCCGTATTCCGTTTCCCATTCTTGCGTAAAGTCATGAACGATAAAATGCCCGTCTTTGCTCAATGATTGGAAAATTTCTTCCGGTTGGAGATGGACCTTTCTACCCTCGGCAATGGTCCTGGTTTTATTGACTAGTTGTCCCTTTCGATATAATCCGGCCCATAATAAGCCTGTATTGACAATCTCTAGTCTGTTTTCAGATCTTGTTGCATAAAATGCCGCGGCCTTCACATCGGTAGGCACTTTCATAGTGAAATACACCCAGAGACAGTGTTGCAATAAGATGGGTGCCTGCTGGAACCCAAATATTTCATACACACGATGGACCTCAGATATCATATTTGTTGCCAAAAACATCCCCTGTTCGTTCTCCGGTACAATCAATGCAAACGTCCACAAATCTTCCTCTTTCTTATTGAAGCAGTAATCTGCAACGGAAAGCGATACTGCGGGTCCCTCAAAACTCTGAACCTCGTTGTTTCCGTGAGGCTGTGCAGAAAACTGGTTCATCAATTCAAAGGTGGTCTGGATCAGGGCCTTAGTCTCCTCGTCGATTGCCATCACAATGACCATGAATATAAAAAAGTAGGCGCAAATCATTCTTGTAGCTAAAGTTGGTGTGAATAATGGCATATAGGAAGGTAACATAGGAATGAAGGGACACCTTTATACTATTTCATTTATAGGTTTTTCGCTGTTGAGTTCTATTTTTTCTCTTTTTCTGTTTTGGCTTTCCGGTTCAATTTCCACTGGAGGCGGATTTTTTTTTTTTTCCATTTCAGGTGGCCAAGAAAACAGCTTTCGTGTTCATAATTTTTGAAGTGCTCGCCAGTATTTTACGCCAGCATTGTGGGCGTGAAAGCTGCTCGCTAATTTCACTCACCAAATAGGGAACCATGAGGAATTTTAAAATTCTCAATTACTGGCCGGGAATCAAACTTCTCCACCTTTTTTTTACCTTTCTTCTTGCCTTTATAAAATGTTCCTTCAATACCGCTATGCAATCATAATTGCGCAAAGAACATATTTCTCCTAGAGAATTGCATTACTTTTTATGTATATATCGGATGCAACAGTTCCCCAAACACATTTCTTCTCGTGCATTTCCGTTAAAATGTTCCTGAAACGAGACTTGTCTATTGTTCTGGCTCCCCAATGATTGAGCATTATTCTCGGGGAATAGGGGCCAAACAGACAATAGGCCAGGTGATCTGGAACATTGTCTCTGTATTGATTTTACGTTTGCTTTACGCACCACCTGGACTTTCAAGAAACATAAGCTTTTAGCGAGTTTTTTGCAACTCAAAGCTATTTCCGTTGTGAAGAAATTTCCGTGTAGTAATAGTAGTGCCTATGCTCTTAAATATAATAAGGCCTCTCTTCAATGATCAAAGTGATGGATGTGGCCAACTATTAAGCACCTTTGAAAGAACAGCTTTATTGCTTATTTGAACCTTTTTCTGTGGTTAACCCTGCTCGTTTTTCTTCATTTGGTGATCCAGTGTTCTTTGTAGCTACGGATTTCGGAATGAATATTTCTTCAACACTTTTGAATGGTTTCAAAAAGAAATACTGGACTCTTTGGAATTCAGTTTGGTATTTATGCCGTACGGCTTATCTATACTATACTGATATACAATATTATCCCTTTCCGTATATAGAGGCATTACATACCTTCCTTGGATAATGATCTACACTATGTTACCGTATGTTAACATCAGTGGATACCACAAACCCAGAATGGTAATTCTGAAAGCGTTTTCTCTCGTGTTTGGAATCTCTCTCTAATACTTCCTGGTTTCTAAAAAACAATTACATGGCCTTTGGTTTTGAGTGTTGCACTATTCTCTATATCAGGAAAGAAAACAAAACGCGCATGGTTCAAGTTTCCCCAAAATTAAATCGACCAATTTTTCATTGCAGACCCCTTGTCTGCAAAAGGTACAGCGGGCAAAGATCTAAGAAACACTGTGCCAACAAACTGTGGTTCGAACCCCGCAGAAAAAAGAGTGTGATGCCAGGTTTTGCCGTAGATTCACAGGTCTTCAATAAATATTGTTTCTTTGAAGAAACAAAAAAAAACACTTGACCGTCTTTATCTTTAGGGATTCGAAGTCCGGGTCTCCCTCTTTTAGTATATGCCCAAACACCATGGGTAAACAATGAGCAACCTCTTTCTATGACCACTCACTAGCCCTAAAACTCCTGCGATAATTCGTTGAAAACTCTTTTTCAATACTGATGGTTCCTTCTAAGGTACTCTTATACTCTCTCCTCGTGAAAATTCCTTTTTTTAAACTAGATATAACTTATATCAAAAAACTCCGCGTTCCATCTTTTGATCGCGAATTCATACATACCAGTCAAAACCCAAAAACAGTAAATATCACGCCTCACTTGAGTCTAATTACTGCAAAAGGTTTCCCTCTATCACGATAATTATCAAAAAAACACTTTAAATTGGCAGTAATCTGAGATACTGGTGACTCGTTTTTCTCTGCGATTTCCACTGCTATCTTGACCACCTCTACGAAATAGCTCGGAAGGTCTGCCCAGGTAATCACTAAAAGATCCCTGGGTTGTGTTTGCCATACTTTTTTCATGCCACGGAAAGCAAATTCTTTTTCTGTATTCAACTCAAGGAAAATGTTTACCGGCAGATTTGCAGTAGGTTTTCCCATTCGGAATGGCTGCGTGCTATTTATGAGATCACCATTGCGAAATAGCCCAAGCCACAATTTTTCAGTATTGACCACTTCCAATTGGTTCTCAAACCGTGTAGCATAAACTGCAGTAGCTTTTCCATTAAACTGGAAATTCAACTGAAGGAAAAACCAGAGACTATATTGTAAGAAAAGTGACACCGGTTGAAATCCATATTTAGCATACAGGTTATGCGCTTCGGTGATCATAAGGCGGCTCAAGACTATTCCCAACGCGTTTTCGGGTACCATCAACGCAAATGTCCATTTGTCGCCCTCTGTCTTTTGAAAGTAGAAATCTTCGAGCACATTCATGGCGGAAATATCAGGGCACTCCTCGGTTTGTGTGATGGCAGACTTATTCTCTTGTGCGATATTGAAACTTTCGAGATTCCTCCGGAACTCTGCGTTTCTCACATTGTGAAGTATCATGCTTCCAGCAACTAGGTACGAAAAGTACTGAAGATATAGGTAGAATTGCATACTTGGCCTGGTGGAGAGATCAGTAAATTACTGGATGTTCATTATAATATGGTAAATCTCTCATGCTTTTATATGCTTCAGGAAAATCGTTCCACGGTGGTTCGAGTTCTTTTTCCAAACTTTTTGCCTTTCTTTCTGAAATCATGTCAATTTCATCAGCACAGCCATGTGGTCTGCGGTAGGAAACGGTATGTATTGTTCACCCGTGTTAGTTCTGATTCGATTCTGATGTACCCTATTCTGATTTCATTCCTGAACTGTCTCTTATCAGGTTGCCATTATTTATCTTCCGAAGCCCCATGATGCTAGAGCTGGTAATCGAAAAACAACACACTGCGCTAATAGG
The DNA here is from genome assembly GCA_030563445.1 of Metschnikowia gruessii. Lineage (NCBI taxonomy): Eukaryota > Fungi > Ascomycota > Pichiomycetes > Serinales > Metschnikowiaceae > Metschnikowia > Metschnikowia gruessii. Next base: position 12,120 of record JAJMIV010000404.1, read on the forward strand.
ACCCCCTAGATAACTATTGGAATTGTAAGAGGCCACTTCAACTCAAAATCCCTTAAAGATATTTACCGTCAATTTCCACGCATACTCCTACGCACGTAGTTGCGTGTGGGCTGCGGCTCACCAATGGACCAGGAATGGGAAATTAATTTCTGTTTCCTTTGTTTCACTTGATTTTGCTCTCCGGGTCTTGCAGCGAATTCGGAAAGTTCAGCTTCAGCCTTCGCAAAAGTCTAAGTCTGTGACATGCTGATCAATTTGGAGGAGCAATCGATTTTCTCCACTAATTATCTCCTTAAAAAATATGTTCTTTTTTGGATTCGTCCCATTTTTCGAGGAGTTCCGAAAGCAAAAGCCTAGAAATACTCATTGCAGACGCAAAAACGGAATTGAGCCTTCGGTTCATACAGTATTTATTGGCTCATCGACTGTTGGGGGTTTCCATGTAAGAGAGGGGATACGTAAAGAATATTAAATAGAGATTCTTGGAAACAAGGGAAAAGATATGACGAATTCTTCTTGAAATTCTTCCCAAACTAATTTCACATAGAGTTAACTCAAAACTTTTATTGTTAAATTTTCAAAATTTAGATATTCGCGTTAAAGGTGCAAAAAATTAATAGGAGAATTCATCACTGAAAAAAATTGAAAACTAAAATTAATAATACATATATTTTGAAATTAGCCAAGAACATCCAATATAATGTTTTGATTAGCAAATCAATACGTTAGAAACAC
>JAJMIV010000405.1:0-12829 GCA_030563445.1 Metschnikowia gruessii
GGCAAAGCCCAAAAGATTTCTAATCTTTCTCCTTAACCACTCGGACAAGTTGCCTTCGATGAAGTTGTCGGATGCTGGCTCTAACCAGCATACATGATTTAATGATAAAAATATTATATGTAAATCTTAGTTGAATACCCAAATTTGGAATTGAAAAATTATTTGATTGAATATATGTGACTTTTTTGATGCGTGGAAAGAAAATTTATGACGATAACAGTCTTTTTTGTCATTAAAGGATAGGATATTAGCATTTTAGGATCGAGTGGAGGAATCTCGAAATTTTGATAGTATGCAAACTTTCTGCATAAATATTTTGAATTGATAACCAATCTATTACCCACGAATTTTGGTTTATAAAATAGAGTTTTAAAGAAAATTATAAAATTTTGAACAGATAATCAGCTTAACATTTTTAATATTAATATAAGCCACTTCAACCTCTTTTCTCTTGTATTCTTCATCTTCTTTTACATATTTTGACTTTACCTTTGTCTGAAACCATCGTGTGAGACCATCGACTTGAACAGACGTGCGCATCTCGCAGTAAAACGAACACCACATACAGAGTGTGCAAATAGGTGGAAAACAAAAAAGAACAACAAAGAAATAAAGATTCCAAAAAGAAACCTACACAGAATCACAGAATCAGAACAATGTCTCGCCAAACCCTTTCCCGAATACCTAGAGATGTGCAGCATATTTTCAAGGTATACGAGACTGCAGCACAGGTCTACCGGCCGTACGACGATAAACTTGTGAGCCAGTTTGTGGATAAAACAGGGTCATATTACGATACGTTTAATCGGCGAAAGCTTTTAACCGAGTCTGATAACGGCACTTGTACCCCAATTTTTAACAGCAGGGACTTCCCTCCGGTCACACGAGATATCGTGTCGCGAGTTTTTGAAGCACCTCTTCAGCTCGAGCCTAAGCTTAAATTACCTCCAAAACTTCAGAATTTAGATCCCGATTCAACTTTCACGGATTCAGAACCGTTATTTAGTGACTGGAACCGCACTGCCAAACACTTTTCTGACTACCAGGCTAGAATCTTATCACTGTTTGCATCGTATTATTCCCCACTTAGACACGCCTCTGGTCTGGGCTCACAGAAATCATTAAAGTGGTACCAAAGGCTTCTCAGCAACACACCCGTGATAATTTTCCTTCGTCAAAAACAAAGGCTCATGACGGAGTCAAGTCTCAGAGGAATCAATCAACCCCTCGATATGCTTCAACGCAAACTAGACACAATCTGTGCGCGGTATGTGGCGGACCCCAATATCGACAAGCGGATCCGCAATTACCATCTTGCAGATCTAGTGACCACCGACATTTTTCAACTTGCCGTATCAAGCGAGCTTGGGGATCAGAGAACAGACGCTTTAGAACAAAAACAACCACTTGACAAGGTTCGTGAAGAGGATAAGTTATGCACATACCTTTGCAAGCTTCGCCAACCAGAGATACTTGGCCCAGACTCGAAACCGTGCACAGAAAAGACAATTAAAAACTTAAAATTAACTTCGAAGTATCCGCTAGACAAAATCGAGGCAGCGTTGGATAACTTGAATAATACACAAAAGCTTCCCGAGATATTTCCCTACGACATACAGTACAACGATCTCTACATGCTCACGATAGAGGAGCCGGTGGCTACAGATAACCACCAGGAAGTTCTTGATCTACTTCATAAACAGGACCACTTTGAAGTGTTTGCTGCTAGAATCTCACAGGCAGAGGCATTACAATTTGACCTTACACAGGAACAAGATCAGAGGCAAGATAAGATGTCTGCTCCGACATACGAACAACTTCTACAGTGGGCCGAGATCCAGCGCCAATCGGGTGCGCTGAACCACGTATCGCGTTTACTAGAGAGACTTGGCGAGTGGGGGCTAGTTGAGGTGGAAGAGAATGTTTCTAACTCGGCATTCTACGTGTTCCAAGAGAGAAAATGATAGTTAGGAGCCCTCACACAGATCAAAAATGCCACTTATATGGATATTTGTGCCTAGACCGAAGCTTTTGCCTAGAATCTCGCTTGCTATGGGAAATTCATGATTTAGAAAAAATGGTGGCATCCCGCACTATATACACAGTGTAAGCATACACACTATCTTCCACAAAACGCGTATCCGAACATCCATTCCCCACTTTAAAGTTAGGCTGGTACTGAACGCTTGTTTCAAGATTCGCAACCCGATTTTCTTTGGCGGACTCCCGACTTTTAGATCCCACACACATGATTGTGCGAGGTGTCCATACGAGGTAACCTCGTTTCAAGTGCTTCGCCCGAGATCGTGCGTGCGCGTCCCACTGCACCCCCGCCTTTCGCTTAAACAAAGTTGTTCAGCCACCAGATCTGCTTTACCCACAAGAAAAAAGGTATACCCACTCAATCCCTCGCAAAAATACTCAGCCTTTTCATTTTTGAGATTCTATTGTCTCTCGGCTACTACTAAAAAAGCTTCCCAATGCCACGAATTTCCAAGATCTTCATTGCTAGGGCCGGCCTTATGCGACTCCTACTTGTTTGCGCGACGTTTCTTTTGCTATATCGCTGGAATAGGTCCAGAGCAATAAAGCCGGCAAGCGATCTTGACGCGGAAAATACTCCGAGTGATCCGAAAACGGAAGAGGTTCAGAAAAAGACCAATAGCTTCGACTGGGAGGATGGCATTACTCTGGAGTTTCTTGAGACGCTAGATCAATCTACACATAAGTGTATGAATTACGTGGACTACTCGCAAAAACGTCATGCACCATTGTCAAAGGGTAAATACCAATACCCGTACATGCGTCCACCACCAAAATGTCGTACTTTTACGTCGCATGCTCTCGAAAAATTGTTGATTGATCTCAAGTCAAAGATGAAGGATCCCGACCTTGCCAGGTTGATGGAAAACTGCTTGCCTAATACATTGGATACCACAATCTTGTGGCACCAGCTGACTTCCACGCGTGGTTTAGACTTACCGGAGACGTTTGTCGTCACTGGAGATATACACGCAGAGTGGCTTCGGGACTCAGCTCGCCAATTGTCTGTCTTTCAACCGTTGGTAAAACACGACAAATCTCTCAAAACCTTGATCAAGGGTGCTATCCGGACACAGATGAACTATATTATCACCGCTCCCTACTGCAATGCGTTCCACCCACCACCGCACTCGGGGGTTAAGAAGGGCAATACGGCACGCGATGACGTATTCCCATTGCCGGACTGGAGGCAAGTTTTTGAGTGCAAGTATGAAATTGACTCGTTAGCATCGTTTCTTACATTGACTAATGAGTACCTCGTGAACTCCGACTATGACCTCTCGATCATAACTAATATGTGGATGAGGGCTTATGAGAAAATCTTGGCAGTTTTACAACGTGAAACACGTCCTCTGTTTGATCAGGAAACTGGGTTTGCCATGCCGTTCTATTACTCTTTCCAAAGACAGACAAATATCGGCTCAGAGACCTTGCCTCTCGGGGGAGTGGGTAATCCAGTGAACTTTAACACTGGCTTGGTAAGGTCTGCATTTAGGCCTTCTGACGATGCCACCATACTACAATTCTTTATTCCTGGTAATGCACACATGCTTTCCGAGCTAAAGGCAATCATGAAGAATGTGTTCGAAAAGATCGAACATACAACTCAGACTCAGCGTTATGCCGAAATTACCAAGTTGTTTATCGATGATATTGAGAAAGGTATCAAAGAATATGGCGTGGTAAAACATCCAAAATGGGGAGAAGTGTACGCATACGAGGTTGATGGCTATGGTGGAGCAGTTTTCATGGATGATGCGAATATTCCATCCCTTTTATCGTTACCGGAGATGGGTATCGTTCAACGGGATGACGAGGTGTATCAAAATACCCGCAGAATGATTCTTTCCAAAGAAGGAAACCCATACTTCTTGAAAGGGCCATACTTTGAAGGAATTGGAGGGCCACATATAGGTATTCGTAATGCGTGGCCCATGTCTCTCTTGATGCGAATGAGAACCACGGATGACGATACGGAAATCTTGGACAGTTTAAAGCATGTGATGGACAGTACCGCAGGGCTTGGACTCATGCACGAGAGCGTGAATGTGAATTCTGGGAACGGTAATGATTACACTAGACCGTGGTTTGCTTGGTGCAATTCGGAATTTGGTAAGACAATACTTCATCTTGCGGTCCATAAACCACATTTAATTTTTAAGAAGGAGTTTTCAGAGACTCCTTATGAAATCGACAAAGTATTTCTCTGAATAAGAAGAAAGATATATCAAATAAAACCTTTTTAAACACACACGCTCAAACTATATTTACTATTGTTTTAAATACTGGGCAATTGACTCGGCAGTCTTGGAGGATGCCGTTTTGGCAGATGACTCAAAAGCGGCCTGGTAACGGGCTTGTAGGTCCTCATCAGCCTTTCCAAGCTCAGAGGATCTATCTTCTGGGAATGTGTATGCTCTTTGAACGTCATCATCATCATCTCTATCCACCTCGCCTTGGTTCTCCTCATCCACTTCCTCATAGTCAGAGAGCACCTCGGAATCCTCGGGCTTTTTGTCTTTGATATCCAAATCCTTCATCAACTTGTTGAGAGAAGATGTCTTTCTTTGCTTCTCGTCTTCCTCTTTCTGCTTCAAAATCCGCTCTCTCTCAGCCATGTAAAACTCATGGTACTCGTCCACCTTTTTGTCAACAGCACCCATGAAGTCATCAAAGCCTTCACCAGTATATGCACTACATCCAACGACATCTAGTTGGGAATAGAACTCTTCCAACATGAGAGACATTGAGTTGACTAAGCTGCTCATGTATCCCGAAGATGTACCGTCTTCACCATTCAAGTCTTGGTCCTTAGCCAATGCCATTTGGAACAGCTCGAAGTCCTGCATCCATTCCTTGGCAAAGTCTGCCTTCTTGACATCGGTCTTGTTGAAGACAATGATCATTGGCAACTTCGTCTTGTATAAGATGGAACAAGCATACAACATATTGGAGATGAACGTTGTGGGCGAGGCCGTTCTGGGGGTGTCAACAATGTAAGCGATGACTGTGGGGAATGTTGACGCAAATGCCTCGGTGATGATAGCACCGGAAGCAGACCACACAAAACACTCGATTTGACCAGGGGTATCGATGATAACGTTCTGGTACTTATCGGATTTCTTCTCTACAAGCTTGATAACTTGGTCGATCTTAGTCGAAAACAAGTTAAGCGAGGTCACAATAGCTCCGTTGGGACCCAAATTGTATTTCTCCATGACCTTTTTATATTTGACCGAATCACGAATATCGATGTTCGCGCCGAAAGGGACCTTCAACACTGCTGGGTCAAGGTTTATGGCATATGGAGGCGTCTGTTTAGAATGGAGGTGAGAGTTGAGTCTTTGCATGAATGTGGATTTACCGGATCCAGCCATACCAATACAAATAATTGTTGCAGGAGCCATTTTGGAATATTTCGGATATTAATTAACGTATGCCTTTAGTTATGATATGATTGATATGTGAATGAAAAAGCTTAAGCGAAAATTCTGTGATATCCAAGGGCGTCGCAGAGGATTAGTAAGGTGACTTCGCAAGATGAGAGTGTCGCTTGAGATGATCATTGATGTGGTTGAAGTACATATATGCAGGTCATTTACCATGATTGTCCGGCCGGCAAGATTCGCAGCCACCAAAAGAACCCATTTGATAGTGGCTCGAGCATTTCTATAGGGATGTTAATAATTAAGGGTTTTCCCACTTTCCTTATTTCAGTGGCTTTATATATCGCTGATAAGATTGTAAATTTAAAGAAACGTGGTTATTTATATATGTACTTTAGAGTTTGCAGGACCACCATGGTACGCTCCTGGTAGCAAACCTATTAATTAATGTTTACATCGCGGCCATATCTTAGGTAGTATGATTTTTACTTACTCAATACTAAGTTATATTTTATTGCTAATATTTTACTTTTAAGGAAATGACTGATAATATAACGGCCTTATGTCAGAATTAGCTATTATATAGCCATTGAACTCGGGCCGTCTTGTTCACCATAGGATAGTTACCTATACTTTATTTTGAGGAAGTTGTTAGTTAATAAAGTAAGAACTTTTTTTTTCTTTGGAAATTACAATTTTAAATACGTAACAATGTCCAAGAATTGAATCTAAAACTTAGGAAAGCTCCTTGGGTCTGTCTCCTGTAATAAGTTTAGACATGATTCTGCGGAAACCTTGAAACTTGATTTGCTTCGTTTTTACTTAGCTTCACAGGTTCAATTTTATTAGCCTGCCAACAACCACGTATATAATAGAATCAAAATGGCCAAGCTTTGAAAACAAGCCACCATTATTCCAGACAGTAAAGCGGAGAAGTTAATAGAAGTCGTGACAAGGAACAAAGTAGTAGCTACGGTTATAATACGATGACTGTGATGCGGGCTTTGTACATATCCCATATTATTTCGTGCACAAGTTTAAAGCCTTGCCATTTTTTTGGACATTCCACCAGATGGTGTACGAAGTTTACCTAGAATTACTTACAGACTTCCATAGCACACCATTCTAAAGGCACGAAACTGAACATCGTGACTCCGAATCAGAAAACAAGATCCGTTGATATTTCTCACGATCGAGCTACATATATAGCGCAAATTGAGGAGGTTGCGGGGAAAAATTCGACAGACACAAGTCGGAAAAGTATTTTGTTCAATTTCATCTCAGCGGAATGCAGGCTTCAAATTGACAGTTGCACTTCGCAGTCATTGAAGCTTCTAAACACTGACTCAACATATTTGAAGTCTGACTCACTCTACAAAAACGTCCAAAAAAATCGAACTTTCTTCAAAATTGTTGGTGGCTATATCGAAATGAATGAAGACCAAGGTAGAAGCACCCTTCTTGAATGAGGTTAAGGCCAGTTTTGCAGGTCTACTGGGAGTTTGACTGTATTTACTGCACTGGAAGATTTACAGTTCCGTTATAAAAGCTTAAGTCATATTATACATTAAAGTAGGATTTCACTCACCTTGTCAATGAAGTAAAAACTCCGCACCAGACAGGTATTGTGGAGCTTGGGTTCAATCTGCTCATTCCAATTTATACACCATTCACTGGGAAATAAGATCGGCAAGTTCAAAAACGAACAAGAAATAACAATACACAGAAATATCATCGAGACTCATCCTTTCTTCGCAAATGCAACTTGGAAAGCACATTTTGAGGGCATAAACTTTCAACAGCCATATTTGTGCAAGATTTTTTGTGTGATGTCACTAAATGCATTTTCATGGTCTAGGATTTGGATGCTTTCTGCCTCCGCATTAAATATCTTGTCTGCCTTTGGGCCACCAGGACCCCCAAGATTAGGCACAACTGGCCCCTGTTGCAGTTGTTGTGCTACAAGTTCACGCGCAGCTTCGGGGTCAGCCATGAGAAGCGAGTAAATCGGCCGAAGACCAAACAAATTCACGAAATACCATGAGATCGCCAGGACGTACCGTGGGTCCAAGTTTGGTGTATTTACACCATTTTGTAACATACTTTTGAACCCATCGGTGAGTGGGAAAGGGAGCTTCATCACAACAGAGCCAGCAAAAAAGTAGTTGACCCACGCCATGATCAATGTCTGTGGAACGTAACTCATAATATTTCCCTTAGCCATATTCATCAACGCATCATTGGTGGCAGAATCCGCAAATGGATTTGTTGGAGTATCTGAAGCCTCAGTCTTTTCATGAAATTCAGTGCTCCTAAGTTTTTGGATGAGATACTGTTGTCTCATTTCGAACTCTGGGGTGGTCAAAATACCAGCGTTGTTTTTGAAAGCCATTGCACGTCTGAGAAAATGCCTTTGCGTGTTAGTATTTGAAACGAGTTTGAGTCCGATCCGAAACAATACTGAATCAGGTCTAAAGCAATGGAGTTGCACCCTTAAATATTATTTTCAAACATACTGTTCTCTCGAGGCCCGGAACGAGACTTCCTTCGGTTTCAGTGTGAGGAGGAACGTGATGTTACCACGCAATATTCCCACCAAGACCATCGCCATGGAGATGGGGATAAGCATCCACCACTTTAATTTCGGGTCTAGTAAAAGGTTTTCCGTAGACATTGTTGATTATGTGAAAAGATTAGGGGGAATAGTGTTTCCAGATCTCGCTCTACTGTACTAGTTCTGGGGAAACTATGCACACCGTCGGTGCGCGTATAAAAGTGAACGAGCGTATGCCCAGCCAGACAGACCCCGTTATAACGATTGAGCCCAAATTATATCCGAATATTTCATGCAGATAATATTTTCTAACATACAGAGGATCTAAATCCCGAAGAAATTCTTGTTCAAGCCTGATATGCATTGTTTAAATTGGTGAGTGCTTTATTAATTTGTTTAAACATACATACTCGTGGTAGAAAATGGATGAAAGTCACACAAACCCTGGCCAATAAATCAGGGAATACGAATCAAGCATTTTTAGATTTATTCTTTAAGACTTCGTGAGAAGGGGTGATTCCAAGCTAGTGATTTTATCTAAATAATTCTTGGGATCCCTTATTAATTCAAGTTTGTCTATGGGAAAGTATACCGCCATTTTCTAACATATATGAGTGTGTAGCCTGATCGATAAGTGTTGCCCCCAATGAGGCAAAACTGCATCCCAAGAATATCCTGAAATCACATGCTGTCTTACCTCCCAAAAATTCCGGTCCATTTAAAGTAATATCAATCTAAAATTTTCACCCATAAGAACAATAATATTTCTCTCTCTTTGTTTGTCTTTTGTTTGGTACTGATGAATTATTAGCGCCTGGGTAAAATCACGAAGACAAGAAAGTCCTACGGCCAAAAATGAAACATCAAGCTACATGGCACCATACATTCAGGTATATAATAGTAAATTATCTCTCCAGTGTTTACTTTACGGAACCCAAAATTTATAACTCATTATGTAACGTTCCACATGAGATCGCTTAGTCCCAATTTCCGCCAACAATGGCCCAGCTTCTCAAAAACCTTTTTTTATAACGGACTTTGAATTCAAGTATGCTGTTATAACAAGAACAGATTGATTTCTCGGCGGCAGTGAGCAGGCAAAAACCCGGTTCGCTTTGGAAATATTTACATGGTGCACCTTTCTCAAGCTTTCTTTAAACCCACAAAACATTTCTTTTTTCCTTTTCACTCCCTCACGACATTATTTCCATTGGACTTTTAACTTGTCATTTATGGGGCTGAGTATATTCAGAACAATAGTGCATGAAAAGATACAATCAAAACCGACAGGTTTAGTTAACTGGAACATGCAACTGAAAGGCAGCAAACACCATGGAAACAAAGAGCTGGCTTTATTCCTGGAAAATAGCAAAAACAATGCCACATTTATCACTTATAAGTCAAGATTTATTTTAGTTCAATAAATGGAATCAGGTGGTAACCACAAGGTGCCATAAGCGCAAAAACACATAGAAACACATACGTAGGTGTTACCATCGCATTATATCGAACAGTAGATGATGTTTTTGACAAAAATATCTGGATTTCCACCCCTACTTATATATAGATAGTAGGGTTTCTACTTCAACTGGACGCAAACGTAAAAGTTACGAACCCAGTCAATCAGTTTTGTGATAATTTTCCAGGAAGGTAAAAAACTTATACTATTGAGAAAAACATGATGGGAGCTAATATTTGGGTGGCAGTTTTTCTTTCGTTAAGTGCAGCAAAGGCATCCTTCGCAAATGAACCTCCGATCTTGAAATTTGGTAATGATAGGTATATTAATTCTAGGGCCAGCTTGGATGAAAATGGACGTCTGGATGTTGATGTTTTTAAGCACGCTATAATCAAAGATGATTTTAAGACTCATATGTTTAAACACATCGAAGATTTTACTAACGATTCAGCTGCTTTGGTACCAATGGCGGATAGGAGGGTTCAAATAGGAGATACGATGACTGACTATTTGGGAAGAATCAAAAGATACGATCTGTTTGCTGAAATACATAACGAAATACTGAAGCGCAAAAATTTTGGTGAATTTGACTGCACTTCGAAACGAATGTTTCTGAAAGTGTATCGCCAGTTTATTTGCAAGTCGGCTAAGCTCGCATGGCAGAAATTCACAAAGGGAGAATTGAGGGTATGGTTGAACCAAAAGTATTTGGCTGCTAAGTCCCGAGGAGACCGCTACTTTAGGGCTGCTGTAATTCTGGGACCAAATTCCAAGAAATTAGCAGGTATGGTCAAGTCTTTATCCACAGTTTCATGTGATGGTGTCTTCTATATAAGCAATGACTGGGAGATCGCAATCACGACCTTCAGTAACCAAAGAGGTTGTGAAACCAGTGTCAATGTTGAAGATATCAAAGAAACATTGGGATTTTGCATGGAGGCTGCAGAGGTTCGCTCAGCTATAGGATATTGTTGCCGCATGGACCATAACAATAATTGGCACGCAGACATCCGATTAAAAAGGACAGATATTGTGAACGAAAACATTTGGGACATTCCTTGTTGGTATTGAGTCTTCAAAATCTATTAAATGATTAGATTTACCGTATTATCTTATTATAAATATGTAATTGAGTGCCTAATTCGAGTTAAATACCGTAGTATTCGTAATATAGCTCAGATCAAGAAATGTGATGCAGAATTACACACAAAGTGATTCAATTTCTTCTTGGATATATGATATAGCATAAATACAAAAGTGGCTGGGCCCTTATTTATCTGAATGAAAAAACATTATTTCTTTAGCGGTCAGTTTATTTTGTAGGAGAACTAGTGGACTACCATCGCTTTGGGTGATGTATATTCCACGAGTCATAAGAGACAAATGAGCTTATTATTTTCCTTGCATCTGAATTTAGGAAGAATAAACCTACTTAAATCCCTGTCTTATATCCACATTAGAAACTATGCAATTTAAAAAGTTAATCCCAGTGCTTTCCCATTGAACGATAGTAAATGTTCAAGGCCAAGATGAAAATTGCCAATTAACGACTCGTTAAATTTTAATTTTTTAATTTTTAATTTTTTAATTTTTTAATATTTTTAATATTTTTAATTTTTTAAGCTCTTTCAACACTAAACGTCCTTTTATGTTGTACTGATTGTTTATATTGATCGCTTTGATATATTTCTTCTCTTATTATTATTTCTCTTCCTCTTTCCATCGTAAGAATTAGAAGAAAGCTTCTCAGCTTGTGAGCCTTCACTTGAAGAACTTCCTGGCCCAGTTTTATAGCCGTCAATTAAAAATTTTGATGTGCTGAGTTCAAGTGACTCAGAACCGTGTTCCTTTAGAATATCTAAATTGTCTTCATTGATGTTTTTAAGCATTTTGTGGATCAGTTTGATAATGATCTCAATTGAAACGTTCGAAATAACCAAAGCATTGAGGTTTTCGCTTAACCGAATCCCAAATTCGTTTGTGTCAAGGTGATAGTGCCACAAAGTTCGCCTTTTGTACTCATCAACATGAGTGCAACGATGAATACCACTATATCCCTTTATATTCTTCATTGAATGGATATCGTAGAAGAGGTAGTACTTCTCTAAGACTGTGTCTCTAGTAGTACTGATATTGTCAATATTTTCCGTAATATTGTTGAGACGAAGTACGAACCATGTTTCAAGAAGTGCCAAGCGACATTGCATTTTATCAAGCATGGAGTTTATGTCGGTGAGGGCAAATCCACTTCGCCTTAATCTTCTTGGCCAATATTCGTTACCAAAAAAACTAGGGCTGTCTAAACTTTCGCTTATAATGAAAATTTCATTGGAAATCCCTGAAGCCAAAGAAAGTAACTCTCCTTCCACTCGCCTGATGGACAAGATTTCCCGAACAAATTCCCGCACTCTATCATCGCACGGCAATATCACGTTATTTATCAAGTCGTGAAAAATATGACGGTAATATTCAACTTTATCTCTCAAATAAGTAGCAGAGCCCCCACCCTCAGCTTCCATATGTAACCCGATTTCTAGACCGTTTACTTCCAATAATATTTCACTTGGTGAATGAGTGCCCGTGTCACCAAAATGACGAAAAAACTGAAAAGATCTAGAACATAAGATGTCAGTTTCTGAAAACTTCTCACAACTTAAATCTGTTTCCGAATCAGAAAAGCACTTGTCATTTTGGTCTTCCAAGCCGATTGTTGACAGCAGGCCCTCTAATTCTGAGTCTTTTTCTTCTTGGAGTTGAAGGAACAACATCTCCGTCTTCATCCATAACGGTATAGTTTTAAAAAAATCTCGTCGGAACATTTCTGCAAGCTCTTCTGTTTCATCGATGATAGATAGCTTGTCTGTTTCATTAATATCACGAAGACTAAAAAAAAAAGACTCAACTTCATGAATTCAATGTTGTGTCCACCTCTGTAGTTCTGATTTTGACCGGGAAAGTCTAAAGCAGAGTTTTCTTCCGTTTTGGGTGCTTCTCCTTCAACAAAAGGATTCTCCCGATAATCTGGATTGAAGTCCCCAGGTATGGCATCAAGCATATCCTTTGAAATATCGTTAGTTACAAAAAGCGCACTGGCTTTTAAATTTGTTGCGGTGACCTTGATTTTTTCCCTCCTTTACTAATTTTTATCTCACATTAATGCCATCATAAACAGAGATTGTGTCACAAATGCACATAATTGTTTTTTTTTTTCTCAATCCTACTTCAAAATTACGATCCTTCGTCCAACTCTTACCCTGAGATACATCGCGGACTTTTTTTTTTTTTTGAAAGAAACATGAAAGAAACATGAAAGAAACATAAAAGAAACACGAAAGAAACATAATAAAACATAATATGTTTCTTTCAAAAAAAAAAAAAAAAAAAAAA
>JAJMIV010000406.1:0-12750 GCA_030563445.1 Metschnikowia gruessii
CTCTATCTGACATCCCGCCTAGTTTCGAACAACTCTGTTGTAAGAAACGATATTAGTATAAGTGTATACTAGGACTCAGGGTTTTTCGCGAAGTATTTGAGAATTTCCTTTAGGTGGTGCTTGCGCGCATAGGCTTTTACGAGATCAGGCGCAGTTTTAGCTAGTGCACTTGCTGCGAAATCGTGAACTTCTCCAGTTGGATGTTCTCTAGTGGGTAATCCCACGGCGCTAAGTCGATAGCCTCTTCCGAGCTTTCGGTGACCGCTCACTGCGGTAACTTCGATGAGTTCTGACCCATCTTTGTATAGTTTAAGTGGAATTTCTTTATTGTCTGGAGTGTGGAAATTTGGGGGAATAGAATGTTTGTGTCTAAGCAGGCGGATATGGAAAACTGAGTTTCCCTTAAAGATGGAGGGCATGGCGAGTTCATAGTTAACCGGCGAATGTACTTTAGTGATTGTATATGGGCCTGAATATCTAGATCTGAACTTCCTTGTTAATTTTGCATTGTGAGCATCTGGCGAGTGTTCTAAATCAGAACAATCGATGAATACTTCTTCACCTTCCCGGAATTTAACATCGGAATGTCGTTTGTCATAGAAATGTTTGTGAGAGGTGAAAGCGGCCTGATGAGCGGCAAGGGCACTGGTCTGAATGTGACCAAAAGTATCCGCTAGGTCCGTGGCATAACGATTTGAGGATGGCGCTGGTGGGAATAAGAAATCTGCTGGGGCGGACGGTTTGTACGCGAGGTCAATCTCGAAAGGAGATTTTCCAAGTGATGTCGAAACCTGAGAGTTGAGGACAAATTCGCCGAAAGGTAAGAGACGTGGCCAGTTCTCGTCCTTTTCAATGTGGAGGCGAATATAGTCTTCAATGACTTTGTTTCGATTTTCTGCCCGTCCGTTGGACTGTTGGTGACGTGCGATGGAGAGTTTGGATGTACAGAGGAAAGAGTTGAGGGTCAGTTGGAAGTCTTCACTTGTGAATTGAGGACCGCGGTCGGATTGAATAGTTTTTGGTAGTCCGTGGAGGGGGAAATAGCGATGAAGGAAAAGTTCAATGAAATCATGGGTGGAAAAAGAAGAGTTAACTGCATAAAAGTGACAACGGTTGGAGAGTTTACAGACAATGGTAAGGATTGCATTAACCATGTTGCCCGCATAAGATGTTTCGGGGAGGCCGGTAATGAAATCAGTTGCAATGTCTGTCCATCGTCCGTGTGGTTGATCGACCGGTTGATGGAGACCCGCTGGGAGGGTTGAAGCGGCTTTACTACGGAGGCAGGTGTTACAGCCTCTGATATAATGTTGGATGGACGTAAAAAGTTTAGGGAAGTGGTAATGTTGTTTAATGGCTTTGTAGGAACGTTGGATGCCCGCGTGACCCGCGAGGAGGTTTTCATGGAAGTAGTGAAGAAAATCGGGGAGAATATCGTAAGGAATGCAAAGGCGTTGATCAAAGTAAAGGAGATTTGTAGTTGGGTCTAAGCGATAGCGGTCATGGATAGTGTGGGTAACTTTAAGGTCATGGTAGATGGTCTTATAAAAAGGGTCAGAAGTGTAGGCATTGCTGAGTTTGTTGAACCACCGCGTGTGTGGGCCAAACACTGTAATAGAGGTAGGGTCGGCCGTCAGTGTGTCGGGAGGTTCGAAAGGTTCAGAAGGTTCGGTGGATGGTGTTGGCTCGGGTTCGGAGAGTGGGGATGGAAGTGGCTGGGGTACAGTTGCACCCAGGATGGGAACTAGAGGGAGGAAAGGGGCAGGATCAGGATCAACGAGTTTGCCTGCTGAAGGAGCTAAAGCAGGATTTCGTGAAAGGTGGTCGGCTAATACATTTAACTCACCGCGGATAAAGCTTACCACAAAATTGTGGCGAAGAATGTCGTGCATCCAGCGGAGAGTGTTGGCGGGCAAGACGTCAGGGGACGTGTTGAATTGACGAAAGATTTGGGAAATGGATTTTTGGTCACAGTCGATAGTGAAGAAGCGACCCTCGATGAAAAACCGGAATTTCTCGCAAGCGAATTTGAGGGCCCAGAATTCTTTAGCGTGAATATCCCAATTAAACTGACTTTTAGTAAATTCCTTGGAGCGGTACTCAATGGGGTGCCATTTGTTGGGGGAATAGGTACTAGGTTGGAGGAGGACGGCAGAGGCGGCAAACTTGGAAGCGTCTGTTTGAATACGGATAGGTTGGGAGGGGTCATAGGATTGAAGGGAACCGGCGTTAAGAATGGCATTTTTGAGGTCCTCAAACGACCGTTGAGGAGCAGGTGACCACGAGAAGTGTTTACCTTTAGCAAGAAGGTCTGTGAGGGGTTGAGCACGATCGCCAAAACGCGGTATCATGTCTTGGAGGTAGCCCACGTGGCCCAAAAATGCTTTGACATCACTTTTGGCTGCAGGTGGTGCAAGCGCTTGCACTTGGCCAGCGAAGGTATCGGTGGGTGCAATGCCGTCGGCACTGATTTGATGGCCCACCCAATCGATAGATGAGACATGGATTTGGCATTTGGCCCAATTGATTTGGTGATGATGTTGGACAAGTTTAGATACGACAGCTTTGACGTGTTGGTGGTGGGAAATGGGGTCTGGAGAAAAAATGAGGACATCGTCTAAATAGACGCGGCAGAAGTCTTCGAAGGGTTGGAGGAGTTGGGTCATATATGAACCAAAAACCTGTGGTGCGTCACAGAGTCCGAAAGGAAGAACGCGCCATTGGAATTGGCCAGTGGGAGTGTTAAAAGCTGTAAAGGGTTTGGTGTCGTCATGGATGCGGAGTTGATGGTATCCGCTTTGAAGGTCGAGGGCAGAGAAAACAGTAGCCTTGTTTAAACCAGGCACGAGGGAGCGGAAAGAGGAGAGGGACGTGGGGATGGCCATGGTGATATCGTTGACGGCACGGTAGTCGAAAACGATACGGAAGCCGCCAGTTTTCTTCGGTACAAGTCCGGGAACCAGGAAATGAGAGTGGTTGGAGGGTTCAATGTGGCCTAAATGTAAGAGTCGCTGGACTTCATCCTTAAGGAACGCTTTAGCTTCAATAGAATACAGTGGGAGGGGTCGGTTGTGGGCGCGGGTGGCGCCTGGTTTAATGGTAATACGATAGTCGAAAGGACGGGTTGGAGGGAGGGGCAGTGTAATGGGCAATGTGCGGAAATGCAATATCATGCCAAGGAAGGAGTCGGATGGTTTGTCGGGGGTCAGTGGGCGAAGTGCATAAGGATCTTTGTGGATATGGAATGTGTGGGGGTTCACACGTGGAATAGGGACGTCGATATGAATGTTGAGTATATTGGAGGAGTGAAAAGAAAGGACTTGGTGGGCTCCCCAGAAATCGCGACCGAGTAAAACATCTGCAACAATTTGGTCATTTACAAGGCACTCGGCAGTGTACACAGTGGGGAGTGTAGTAATTTGAAAAGTGACAGTGGCATAGGTTTCAGGGATCGTACGAATACCCGGGGAATTTGCATGGTAATGGTAATCAGCCCCAGTTGAACGTACGGGGAAAGAATTTGCTTGTACGAGGGCGCTGGAAATAAACGAGTGTTCAGAGCCTCCATCCCAGTAGACGAGCAGAGGTGTAGCGTTCGAAGGGAAAGTGATAGAGGAGTGATAATAGCGACGTGTGTTTATTGAAGATACAGCAGATACAGAATGTGGTGCCTCAGGAGTTGTTGACGCGGCAGAAATGGATGGAGCGGCAGGTGGCGTGTGACGGTTAGGCGATGATTGCGCAGCGGTGACCGGCATGGGAACATATGGTCTTCCGTTTCGTACATAATGGACCCGCTGTGGGTTTGCCGAAGGCCTTCCCGGTAAAGTGGTAAAAAGTGACCAATACTTCGCATCAAGGACTGCCATAAAGGAAAAATAGTTGGGGTGAGCAGCAAAAAGGGCGTTGAGAACGACTGCCACATCTGGCAGACTAAGCGCACCTTGTGAGGTCAATAAAGGTAAGACTTCCGAAAACGTGGAATGGATGAATGGAAGTTGGTCGAGATGGCGGATAGTGTCGAGGACGTCCCTGTAACGGTGAGCTCTAACATGTAACGCTTTGGCTTGTGAGGTTTCCTGACTGACAAACACATCAAGCTCCAGAGGGCGTAAATTCCAAGTGAGAAACCACGCCAAGAATTCAGTAGGTGTTTGAAATTCTGCGCACTGTGGTCTTGCGGCCGTAAACGCCGCATAGTCCGACCAAAGGGTGGAGTTAGCTTCGCGGACGAGAGCATCATGAGCCATGGTACCATTGAACGGACGAAGGAAACGGATCTGAGGAGCGACAGCTGCAACGAGGAGGGAACGAGTAGCATAATAGGTGGGGCTGATAAAAAGTGGAATGGAATTTGTGGGCATTGGGGAATTCGGGGAAGGTGGACTTGGTGCTGGGGCGGGAGGGACATAATCAAGGGGATCCATGGAATTTGTGTCGGTTGGGCGACGAAGAGGAGCAGGGGAGATGGCCATAGGGGGAGCTTGGAATTCAAACTGGAGAGGATCCTCTGAGGGAGACAATGGAGTGGGGTTCGCAGGAAGAGCAGGTGAGGGACTAGGGATCAGAGCGGCCGAGATACTAGGGTAAGCGTGGGATGTACCGTTCAGGCCGTGTGGAACGGATTCGGGGACAGTGGACGCGGTGATGTTAAGAGTGGAGTTAGATTGGGAAATTAGAAGGGGCTGTTGGGACGGAGGAGTCTGGCACGCGTGACAGCAACTGTGTGTGGAGTGGTTTGGTTGAGTTGAATAGTCACGAGGTTGCGACAGGTTGGGGTCCTCGACCCAAGGTGCCATGAACAAATGAAAAACGACAACAAAAGGACAACCACACAAGTTTCCCATCGCTTTCCAAAACTTTTTGGACGCTCTGGCCAACTCAAGGGCGTGTTGCATAGGGATGGCGACTGCGCGGGCCGTAGGGGGTGGAGTAGGTGATGCTTGAAGTTGGTGTACGGCAGTGGTAAGTTGGTCGAGTCCATGGACTTTGGACAGTCCACAATTCAGCCATCTAAATCATCAAATAAGACCTAGGCCCCACAAATTTGTATTGAAGCTGCTACTATAGTGACACTAGTAATAACAACACTGGGGAAGTTATAGTAAAGGAGATTTGAATTATACCACATCTAGTTTTTAGTTAAATACTAAAATACAGCTCAAAATATTTTGGCAAATATCGCGCTCGACTACTTTTAATCAACACTGCCCCTAACTACTGGGTAAACTTCAACTCCCGATAAAAACCATACAAAAATTATTATTCATTAATATGCTATTAATATATAACTAATATAATATAATATTGGCCAAATATATTGTGTGCTAAAAAATCCAATAATATAGTAAATTATGCCATTACTATTGATGCGGAGCACGTTGCAGCCATTCTTCACATGTCACATTCCAGGCAGCCATTTATAGGTAGTATAGTATACTATAACAGTAAGGTATCCCCATATATTCATAATAAATTCAAAAGTTTCTCTTGTGAGGTGATAATCAAACTGTTTAAAACTGTTTTATAACCTGTGGTGATAGAAATAAAGACGAAATAGAGACCCTGTGTGTTTTCTGACCACAGCAATAGCCAGAAACAAAGATGAACTGGGCTGAACTGGGATGAACTGGCTAAACTGTAATAAACTGGAAGGCTAACTATTTTTCTTCGAAGTTCACCACTCACATTCACTCCATCATAGAAACCGCTGAAAACTCACCATTGTTACTATCAGATTCGCCCAATCGGCGCGAAGTTATCTATTTACTAAAGCTTTCGCTGCGTTACACTACCCTGGGTTGAAATATTCTAAGAAGGATCTCTTATGTTGTCAAGTTTCACTATTTTTTACTTTGTTAACCAGACAGCCTCCCAAATTTGTCCCCACTCCAGCAGTAATAACAACTAAATTTATCATGATTCCAAACTATTTTATTCATGCTCGTTAGGTTCTCGGTTCTCTTCAATACTACTGATCGCACATGAGCGAGCACTGGCCACCGAGCAGGACTCACCTAAAAGTTGCGCACTATACAAAGCAAACACTCACAAAAACATAGACAAATGTCGCCGAAAGCATTGAAAAACATACGGAGTGTCTCAACAAATGCTTCACTCAATAACATATCAAAAATTCCGCGCGGATCGAGGATTTTCTCGTTGATTCAACCCACCGGAGCAGTGCACCTAGGAAACTATCTCGGGGCCCTTCAGAACTGGAAACAGATATCGACAGAAGCCCCACAAGATACACAGTGTATCTTTGGAACCGCTGACCTTCATTCTGTGACACAACTACCTTCTTCTTCTACGTTATTGGAGAACCGTTATGGTGCTATTGCCAATATTTTGCTGTCTGGAATAGACCCCAAGAAATGTATAATTTTCCACCAGTCCAGCGTGCCTGAACACACCGAATTGTACTGGATATTCACCTGTATCACCAGTATTGGAGCTCTAAACCGCATGACTCAGTGGAAACTGAAACTGAAGCTCGAGGACAACGCAGACATCTATAGTGAAAAGTCCATGGGTGCAACCAAAGCAGGTCTACTTCTATATCCTGTTCTTCAAGCAGCAGACATTATGCTTTACAATGCTACCCATGTGCCTGTAGGAGAAGACCAATCGCAGCATTTGGAGTTGTGTAGGGACATTGCGTCGACTTTCAACCACAAATACGGCGATTTTTTCACGTTACCAAAGACGATTTTGACCCCCACCAAGAAGATCGCGGCATTGCGTGATCCAACTAAGAAAATGTCCAAATCGGATGCTGACCAGAGCTCGGCCGTCTACTTAAATGATGATGCCGACACAATTGCAAAGAAATTCCGTAAGGCTGTCACCGACTCTGTACAGGGACCCGTAACGTTTGATCCCCAAAACAGGCCTGGTGTATCCAACATTGTGAGCATTATTTCCGGGTTGTCAAATAAGTCAGTTGACGAGACGGTGGAGGAATTATCGTGGGTACAAAACCACAAGCAATTGAAGGATCACGTGACGGAGCTTGTTGTAGAGGAGTTTAAGGACAGAAAGGTCATGTATGATAGTTTGATGGCGGACAAGTCATACATTGACGCAGTGTGTGCTGAAGGCACAATCAAAGCCAGAGAAATTGCACACGAGAACCTTCAGGAGATAAAAAAGCTTGTTGGGCTTTTATAGGAGTGTGTTCCTAATGCTATGGTTCTAGAAGGGGCATATATTTGGGAAGAAAAGATGAGCCCATGGACAAGGGTATGTAAATAGAAAAGGGTCTAAAAGTGTACATAGAAGAGATATAAAGAAACATTAGTAGAATAATATAAAAGGAAACGTCAATAGAAAAAATACAATAAGAGTAAATAGAAGTAGATACAAGGGACACTAGTAGAAGTAGATGAAAGGGAACACCAGGTAGATACAAGGAAATGCAATGGAAAAAGATACAAGGAAAAGTGAATAAAGAAAGATAAAAGGAAAAGTCAATAAAAGAACATACACAAAGGTAATGTAAGAGAAGAAGATACAAAGAATTGTAGCAGAAGAAGATACAAGGAAATGTAAATAGAAAGACACACCGAAATTGATATAAGAAGATACACCAGATAATGGAATAGAAAAAAATAGACCAAGATGACACAATAGAAGGGAACATACCCCAAGATAATAATAGAAAAAGATACAAGGAAATGCCAAAAGAGAACATACACCAAGATAATGTAATAGACACACCAAGAGAATGATCGAAAAATTCCAATAAAATGTAGTACAAGAGAACATACCCCAGGATGATGTAATAGAAACACACCAACAAATAAATCAAAAATAGACATACGTAACCGAAACACAGGGTAATAAAAATGCGTGGATCGCCTTGTTCCGTTTTAGCATAATTCACCCACTGGTTTAGCACAATTCACCCACTGGTTTAGCACAATTCACCCACTGGTTTAGCATAATTCACTCACTGGTTTAGCATAATTCACCCACTGCTTTAACATTTACTCGATTTAGGCACGCGGCTTGAGCCCTAGCCAGAACTGGATCCGGCTTGGCCAGGACAGGCAGCGTAAAGGCGCGCATCATTCAATTAGGTATCCGCAACCAGCGAGAAATACCACCACGTTAAGCCGCAGGGTTAGAATGCGTCCAAAGGCACGAAGATTCAGCCATTCTAGGATGGTTGCTATTGATCACGGTCGGAGCTGAATGAATCTTTTTCCTATTATTGCCGCCCTTATTCAAAGCCTCTCTGATATTCATATTAATTCATATTATTTTATATTCTGTTCTGGTTGTGTTCTGTTCTGTGTGCTCTTTTTAGTTGCTCTCTGGTGCATTCGCAAGAATGTTTAGGCCAGGCCAGTCACGGTGGCTGGATGATCAGGGCAAGGCCATAAGCCCTACCTACAATGACACCAACAAATACACAAACGAGTAAATTTCAGTTAGTCGCAAATTCAACCAAATTAAAATTCAAACAGATAATAATTCTTGCAAAATTAAAATACACAATTAAACAATCTAATCATGTTTTATTCACACTTTCACTCTGGTGATTGGTGCTGGGGCCCTGCGGTACAATGAGAATCAGTCCAGGACGTGTGTCGGGCCACTCACGTACACGTTCACGTCTGCGCGACTCGCTCATCGTGGGTCGCGTCGCGTTGTTTACCGCACCGAATGTGAGATGCGAAAGTTAACTATGATTGAGAATCTCGAGTCAATTGCAACTTCGCAAGAAAAAAAATAACAACCAACCACCCCCAAAAAAAGATTAAATTCTACAATTGAAGCAACCTATTTCTGCCCATTGCTTTAATTTACTGCTGGTGCTTTTGTGACCACACTCGTTCAATCGTTTCCTATTCAGACGTGTCTGACACCTTTTCCATTACTTATCCTATTGCCTATCCTAGTGCTTAGTTAGTGCTTAGTTAGTGCTTAGTTAGTGCTTAGTGTTTTCTTGCTGCTCCATACTAGGGCCCTAATTAACCACCCAACTAACCCGAATCTTTTTTCGCTAGCCCAGTCATCTTTATTGCTATCGAGTGCTCGCCCCTAATTCTCCTTTAAGTACAAGATTCCCACTTTTTCCGCTTTTCTTGCTTCTCATTCTGCCCACCAGCAACCCAATAATCCACCAACATATTCCACCAACAAATATGAGTTCAGAAAACCAGGTCCACAGACGCATGCAAGTCAAGGTGCTATACTCGTTCGACAACAGTACCACGGTGTTTTTGTCGCGGTCCAAATCCCAATATTCCGTGAAAGTGGCCCAGATCCCCATATCCGGAGAACCAGAAGAGTTTTTGACTCTCGGTGCATTTGACTTGAAAAGCTGTATCCAGCAAGTGGTCAAAAGTTCGCCAGAAAACTTCAAGCTTCAAACCGAAGACTATGCTGTTTATCATAAGGATATCACCGAACAACCAGACGAGCCTTTTGTGGCCAATGGTGTCATTTCGTCGTTGCTAGCGAGCTCTAAACAAGATCTCATTCCTGGCCGAGTGTGCCAAAACCTTTCTGCGTCGTTTTTATTTGGAGACAAGGCCAATGCCTCCTCATTGACTCTCGAAATAAGATTAAAGTTCCACGTGACAAACCGTGTCGAGGAAGCGCCTTCCCCTAAAGATCCCGAGGCAGAAACTGTTGGCAGAACTGCACCTTCGTCATCGTCGATTGCTCTGCAACTAGCAAACAGAAGAAAACGGCCTCTTGCGGGAGCCTCTGCCGAAGCAGCCATCAAGGCCACGCGGACCAAGTCGTTGCCGATTTTCTGCCACCCGCCAAACCAGCAAATCTCTAATATCATTAATGCAGACAAGCTTAATGCGACACCCAAATACGACAGCAAGAGCATTCTGGAAAGATTCAACCTGGCGCCATTTCTACTGGCCAAAATCATCGACAAACCCGCAAGACACCGCAGGCGGTCCAACGCTCCTTTGACCCCCACGGTCCACGGCTCAGGTAGTTTACAACCACAAAGGGCCATGCGCACACGGTCCATGGTAACAAATATTCACCCCATGATATCTTCACCCATAAACGAGGAGGTTTTATCTGAAGCAACCGACGACACAGAATACAACGATAATCACAGTCGAGCCATTGACGAGGAGGAAGAAGATGAAGAGGAAGAAGAATACGACGCCAACCAAGGAGGCTCGTCTTCTCCTTTTACGCCTCAACAGCCGCCGTATAAACCAAGCACAAACGTAAAATCCGCCACAACCTCTGCCATCGTTCACACAGACAACCACCAGTTCCAGTCGCTTCCGGACCTCGAGGACTTGGACAGCAAAAAGACCCACACCATACCTAGCTCCAAACTACCGGCCGACCACGACATGGTTTGTATCAACCGGAACTGTGCAGCATTGGACTCGGTCACGTGGCGTTACTTCGAGACCAAGTTCCACCCCAACTACCTCAACATCCCGCGTTCCAAGCCCATTGACATGAAGCTTTTTGATGGAATGTTCGGGCCTTTGTGTAACGCTTGCTACTTATTCTTGAGAAATAAGGGATTCATGCGCCCCGAGGCCGTGGTGAAGAAATACTTGCAGCAGCAAAAGTACAAAAAGGAACTCAAACTCAAAGAGTACTCTTCCAGTGCACCAGGCACAGTCAAAGCGCATAACCATTCATCGCCATGCTATGGAAATCACACACATGGAAACCACTCTCATTGTAATCACTCCCATGGCAACCTTTCACATGCTAACTCACACGGTAGCCACACAAACGCCAGTCATTCACACAATAACAGGTTCCCCACGCCATCTCACGTGCCTTCTGCTATCAGCGAAGTCATCAAAAACCGAAACAACGGCTCGTCCAGAAATCCACATGCGGCATCCAAAAACTTGGGATACGTACAGAACTCGCACGCAAACGAAGATTACCTGGACCTCAACGATTTCATGCAACAGTTGAACAACTTTGGCGGACCTCTTACTGACATAGATATGCCCAGTGAATTACAAACTGGCGGGGAGATTCTGGGCGCCACGCCTCCGATGATTGCCACGAAATCAAACACCAGGGTCATTAATGTCTGTCCGGACGAAGACGACAAGGAAAACCACCCGCCCTCAAAGTACACTGATTTCGAGCAGATGATGATTAAGTCGTTTAGTCTGAAGTCCAGTCCGGAGGATAACGAGCAAGCTGACGCCAATGATCCTAATGACTGGGCGCTGTTTTTCGGTGAGCCCACCCCCAAAGATAACGCCAACGCCGCTCAGAATAATGGGATCACTCCAATATTCGAGGATGGTGTTCTTGAATTCCAAAGGCCCAGGGTGTCTCCCGTAAAAGAGAGAATCACCATTACCGCTGGTAATATGCCGTCGTCGCCTCTTCTCACGAATCTCCAGAGTGAAAATGACCCCAAGCTGGACGAGGACTCTTCTCCTGTGGGCAAAGCCAAGAGAGTCGATACAACAATGTCATATGTGAATGGCCATAGATCAAGTCCGCAAAGCGACATGTTTGAGGAGCCACATAAGATTGGTGTACACCAGCACAATTAGTGCACTATTCTAGTTATTTATTTTAATCCAGCAATATCGGCTAATTTGAATTTCTCTAAAGGAGACGATGTATTTTTCGTGACCCCAAAAAGAAAACCCTAAGAGGATATTCCTGAAATAATGTGGGATCTGCGAATTCTCTACCAACGGTCGCTGACTACAATTTTAATGGGAACATTTCAACATGTGGCTACACACGTGAATGAGTGATCAAATATTTAGATCTGTAGATTTATTGGGGGTGGAAAAATTCTCTGGCTAGGCTTACTTTTGGTATGGGAGAAATGTTGGCCAAACGCCGTGATACGAATTACGATGTACAACGAAAAACAATTGCGATTAATTGAGCTATCGTAATCGTGACTCATAGTGTGATTTCCTCGGGAACCGTAATCGTAGATTGCTATTATCGTGATTGCTATTATCATAATATCATCATGTTAATACCAATACCGTAATATTATTATCATAATTTCAATACCGTAATATCATTACTATATTATCATTATCATAATGTCATAATATCATTATCATAATATCATAATATCATTATCATAATGTCATAATATCATTATCATAATATCATAATATCATTATCATAATGTCATAATATCATTATCATAATATCATAATATCATTATCATAATGTCATAATATCATTATCATAATATCATAATATCATTATCATAATATCATTATATCATTATCATAATATCATAATATCATTATCATAATATCATTATATCATAATATCATAATATCATTATCATAATATAATTATCATAATATCATAATATCATATAATAATTATCATAATATCATATAATAATTATCATAATATCATATAATAATTATCATAATATCATATAATAATTATCATAATATCATATAATAATTATCATAATATTATAATATCATTATCGTAATATTATAATATAATTATCATAATATCATATAATAATTATCATAACATCAATATCAGTATTATAATATCAGTATCGTTATATTATTATAATAACGTCAGTATCGTAATATCATTATAATAATATCAGTATCGTAATATTATTATAATAATGTCAGTATCGTAATATCATTATCATAATATAGTTATCGTAATATCAAGATCATAATATCATTATCATAATATCAAGATCATAATATCATAATATCATTACCATAATATCATTACCATAATATCATTACCATAATATCATTA
>JAJMIV010000407.1:0-12744 GCA_030563445.1 Metschnikowia gruessii
TCAAGACAATGGGACTGAAATTATCCAATGACAACTAGGCAGGATCATCCAATAAATAGAGACTAATGACGATTTCGTCAACGAAAATATGACGAATGACGAGGTTGAGGGGAATAAAAATCGTCATTCGTCATTCGTCACCACACGTCATTTTTTCGTCATCATCATGACGAAAAACGCGAACATGACGAAAAGGTACAACACTGGAACTAACCCAATATCAAGATAGACATCAAAACATAAAAACCAAGATTACCCGTAAATCGGTTACTACTGTCCTGTCGAAAGAAAGGGGGAGCTTGTTTTTCTAGTTCGCACTTTTTGAGCTCATAGATCCTATAAGGAATCAAACGCCCAAAAACAATTATTTTTCTGTTTGAGATGTCAATAAATTCTCTTAGGTTCGATTTCTTAATAAATCATAAAGTAGCTAAAATAGAGCTAAAGCTATGTGACTGGGGATGTTTCAAAGGCAGCGACCAAATGCCAAAATTCACTCTTGACCCACAGGGAATCGCGACTTACATGGACGTTATGAATTCCCAAATACACAGTCTTGTGTTTTGCGTGCTTCAATGTTTTTAGTTATTGCTCATTGTAAATTTCTTCAAATCCAGATGTTTTTAGTTATTGTTCATTGAAAATTCTTCAAAGCAAGGTACCCAAGGTAATAATCTTGGAAATTATTTATACTAACACTCTAGGCTACATCTTGTGGTGCACTTTAAATTTCACTACTCCTGCATCACCGTACTAAATATTCTATTAAATAGCTTATGTGCTACTTCAAAGACAGTCATTCACCAAATTTTTCGGTAGAAGGATTGGTATTTGACCACCTAGACCCGGTCGTCACCTTCTTCTAGAAACCTTCGAAGTGGAATTCTTGTCTTCTTTTTGTGCGGCAGTCCCAAAACGCATGAATGTACATCATATGCGATTTACACTCAAAATATACAATATAGGTGAGGGGAAAAAGAGCTTTACAAAAGATGAATTGAATTCCTGAATAAAATGCCGTACTTTAACCTAAATCACTAGCTAGAACTCGGGACACACCCAACAAGAACTATACAATTGGGTCCATAACACTCTTATTTTTTCCTCTGCCTCATTCACCTGACTATTATAAAACAGTTTGTTGGCAAGAGAAATATTTGCCAATTCTTGAAATTCCCGGTTCCAAGCATCCAAACGCCGTGAGAACTCACGAAGTATATCTGATGGGTTCTTTATTCCAGGATCTAGCACACCATGCAAGTCATACATCCCCGATAACTTAATATTGAGGTCGATCATGTGGACAAGCAAAGATGCCTCAGGGGTGCCGATCTTTCGAAGAACAGTTATATCTCGCAGGGTATCTAGCATATGTTCAAACATCTGTGTGGCAATAATGACCTGCTGGGTAAGTCTTTGATTTCCCATGATCAAAAACGCTGCCTCGCCCACTATATCCGTAAGTTCATCTGCAAGGCGCGGGGCGACCGCTTCAAATCTGAGGGAATCAAACACTTTGTCTTCAATAAAGCCTTTTAACTGGGTGACAAACTGGTCCAATTTACTCTCTGTATACTTGGTCTGATTAGAGAAGGTGCTGTATTGAATGTTCTCTTTTGGCCCGCCACTTTTATGATGTGGTGATATGTACCTGGCAACATATCCAGGGGCCCTAGTTCCGAAGATTCTATTTCCCGGGGAAAAGGAGCGGACGCTTTGAGAAACAGAGAGTGTAGCAAGAACGGCGAAAAGAGTACTGGATATTATCATTTGCATGTCCGAAAGTAGAGGTTTAGGTGAGAAAGTGGAGACTTTTTGGCTGAGTGGAAGCTTTTATAATTGTGCCATGTGGTAAGACATATTTCAAGTGGGATTTGCGATGTGGCAAGACATATTTCAAGTGGGATTTAAACCAGTTTAGCTGTTTATACTGTCGAAGTCCATTCTTAGGGCGGGATTTCGTTTAGCTGTGATTGGGAACAGCCTGGAGTGGCTGAATAATAAAGGGCAATAAAACGTTGTTAGTCTTACTTTGTTATGGGCTCAAGTCTTGAAACAATTCTGTGATGAACAAATACCTGAACTACCCGAATACCAAGTGCTGAGGTAGAAGCAGTTCGTAATTTTCATTCCGCAAAACACTACGTTTACGTGGGGGTCTCACCAAGGATTGCGTAAGGTATTGCGTAATGCGCTACGTTTGTGTAAGACTGTTATTTTAAAAAAATAACAGTAGAGGTCATTTGGTGCCGCATGTTAAATGCCAAATGAGGACGGGGCTAAATTTAATGAGTATATCGGAAGTGTTATGAAGGCAAACACATTGTTCTCTGCAAAGCCCGCTTGCAATTGTGGTACCTCCCCCTTTCAATCTGAGGCATTTCAAGACAAGGACCAGATACGTTTTTGCACAAAACCGACTAAGTTATTTTTTTTGGAGAAGTTTACACTAAAACCTAATCGAGCTTCAACTAGGGTACCGTGAACCTTATTATTTGAGTAGAACCGAATATTGTTAGATTGGCTTAGAACCTCTCCTTTTCCACACTATGTAGAAAGAGCGCTCATTATGCAACGACATTAGGCGCTTGACTGCAATATGGGCTTAGGAATATCGCGTTGGTATAGAATTCATTTTTAAGTACATAATTCTGAATGTTCACGGATTTCCTTGTTTGTAACCAAAAGCGCACCCTCACCAAAAGCCAAATTGTGCGCCCGAAAAATTCATACTTTTCGCTACACTATACAAATTGAATCTAAAATTCCCACTTTTAACCAAAAACCTGTGCAGTTTGATATCGTACTATCACGACAAATAATTGATAATGGGCGTTTAAGCCCAAAAAATCTAGATTGCTTTCTGATGAAACATTCCCACAGCTTCTGGTGGGGTCCCATTCTCCTCATGGATATCCCCGTGTATGCTGTTAAATCAAGATTTAGAAACTAATTCAGGGGTCTAGGAGACTCTACACTACAATTTTACAGTAGACCTTCGTATTATAGTTTATTTCCCTATTAACTTAACGATTCCTATTTTTGGAAAGACTTCGCCTTAAAATGCATCGCTCGGAATCTGTGCCCAGAGCATGCTTATAGTTTTACCTACCTCTGCCAGGTGCTCTTCGAAAAAAATACGGTTTTCCTCAGATACACCCTTTAGTCCACTGAACCACTTTTTCCACAAGTGAAATTTATGTGCATACTCACGGAGCTTGTGCAAGTAATTATATGCGGCGGTATTTAATGTGCCATGTGAGGTCCGTAAACACCAGAGCCTGACACTGAGGTCCACCATTCGATTGAGCAAGAATGTTTCAGCAGTATTAACGGACTCAAAAAAATTCAATTCACGGGCGGAAGTCACCATATGTTCAAATATACGTGAAGCCGTGGTGATCTGGAGTATAAGCTGGGGGTTCTCCAAAATAACAAACATTCCTTGCAGTCCTATGGCGGTAAGTTCATGGGCCAATTTTCTGGAAACAACTTCGAAGCGGAAAGTGTCGAAATGCCAATTCCCTATAAACGTTTTGACTTTTTCCACGAAGAATTCCAATTGTCTTTCGATTTTTGCGGTCTGGTTGAATTGATCAATAATCTTTGGTGGAATTTCGGGCGTCTCCTGGCTATTAGAGTGAATATGTGAGGGAATTTCACTTTTGGATTTAGTGCTAGGTGGAGTTTCAGGGTACTGTGTTAATGCCATATCCTGATTTCCAGCTCCAATAGGATATAAGGATGTATTGATGAAGGATGCTAATCCTATGGAAAAGCAACATAACATAAGGAATAGCTTAATCAGGGTCTGTTTCATTTCATGTATTTTTTGTGACAAAAAAAAAGTTTTGGGGCATCTTCTTTTGATCTTTTTATAACGGGAATAATTGCAATTTTACGTCGCAGGGCTGTGTTCAAGATGAATGACACGATTTCACCGTGGTTTACGAAAAATGCTAAGAAGCGGGGTTTGCTCCTATTTGTTTATGGGGTTTGAAGAAAAAGCCCGGTTTAAAAGTGACACAAAAAACAACTGAACTGGATATTCCAATTCCTAGTACCTCTGGTATCACTGAATATCTCGTGGATCTAGTATTAATGAGTGGCGTACACTGTGACTTGGTTCAGTACCCTTTTAACTACCTCCAAAACTCAGTGATTCCGTCTTATATAATATTCCGGCCGATGCTTTATATACTGCAAATATGGGAACTCTTTAGTTGTCTGAAAAATTGCATTTTGGCGTTTTTGTGACTTTTAAAACGGACACATTGTGAAATGGATTAGGACTGAATTTTCGATGCTTCTCTGTAGAATATCATTATTAAGAGCTTATTACCGATCAGATGCCTTTCTAACTTATCTGAACATCTGGTGACCAAAGTCTCCATAATTACCGGCCTCGGCCATTGCGTAAATTTGACACGTATATTATTCAGGCATATACCTCACAGTAGTCAAACATTACCCAGCTCAATGCATATAAATAACATTTTTAAAAGACTGACCCACTTTGCTTTTCGTGAGTTATAGTATTTGCCCTCGAGAAAAGCCCGTGATGTAACTACTATTGTTTGTCATTTGTTGAACAAACATTTCCCTGTATGACTAAAGCATTGGGAATTGTTAATGGGGAGACAGTTGTAATTCTGCAATTTGAATGAACCGAAATGAGAACTGAAGTTAATATCGAAAAGGTGATCTGTCCACAACCTTTACAGTATAAATCGTGAAACAGGTTGCACGAATAGAACTCACGAACATTTTGACGACCGAGCGAGATTTATCAGAAACTTCACCACCAGTGACACCACTATTATAAGATTATCTTCTTGAAAAGTGCCAGAGTGGTGAATTACTGTAATTTAGAAGTTAATTACCATCCCATGTCTGGCTCTATGGGTTGTCAAAAGTAACAGTTTTATTCTGAGATAATCTGACCTTCCTAGAACCATGAGCAAAACCAGGCGGCAACAATGTTAACATGGTAAACTAATCATCAGCTCACTTGAGGAATATTCACTTATGTTGTATATAACTGGGCATCATGGATACCTGCTGGAATAGAGACATTGTGTTTGAATATTAAAGATTTAACCATGCTTCGCATTATCAAGCTGGTTGGTATCGAATTATTTGACATACTTCTGAAGAAATACATGAGGCATTTAATTACTCGCCAAATTTATGTATTGGTGGACAGAACATCTAAGCGTAAACATTGTACCCACAATCGCTATAACGGGGTAGACTCCCATTGACCTTGAGCCCTCAGACGAAGCCTTCAATTACCAACACATACAGTTAAACATACGCAAGCAAGAAAACTTTATATATAATTTTCTTTTCTTTAAGATTTCCCTTCCTGTTATAAGCAAGCCGAAAAGAACTTGGAATCGTCTTTTTACGCAACTTCTCCCCGCTGCCTCTTACTTCATTGCCTTTTTCTGCCCCTGGCCCTGTCCACGAGCAAGAATGAGTTTAAACTTAGACATCACAATTAATTCACGAATATACGGAAATCGCGTGACGAAAATTACGCATTACGGTTACGCTGGCCAAAGAATCCGTATTTTACGCATTACCATTATTGTCGGTAAGATTTTGGTCGGTTGTAATTTATCGTAATAATCGTCGTAACGCGCAACGCTGGCATGGCTGCGTGGCCCGCCCTATCTTATCTGGCCTCTGCCCTGTGGGCCAATTGCTCGCACCCAAATCGCCCACCACGAAGCCAGCTCCAAACACATACCCCCATTCAAAACACCCCAAAACGGACGAATTTAGTTGAGAATACCGCTAAATGCATCTAGAGTATTAATAAAATAATATAACCGCCCTAAATTTGAAAAAATACACATTTCCCAAAACTTACCGCTGTACCCTTCCAGAAGCTGCCACACCCTCACCACCAGCTTGGCCCCAGTGCCCCACGAGGTTGACCCAGATTGGCCCAGATTGGCCCAGATACACTCCCACAGTACTAACCATATCAGTACCATATTTTCTTTTTTTGCTTTCGAATTTTTCACCCCCGTCACCACGTCATGACCAACGTATCGCCGTCTTCGCAAAAAGTCGACGACTTCCTCTCTAAGATCTCCCAAATTTCGCAAGATCGGCTGCGGGAAAACCAAAAAACCCGGCGAGATCTCCAGGCCGATATCGACGCTCTAAGACTGGCCCATGCAGACGGACCCAGTGCCCAAAATCACGAAAATGACCCTTTTTTGCGTAACAATGATGGTTCTCACGCCAGAAGTGGCCTGGGTGACTATGGTATTAGCCAAATCACGTTTAATCGCGCAGTAAACAGTGCTTCTGGTCATAAACTGGCAGAAATAGTGCCTCCGTTGCCTACTCGGCCAACCAGTCATCCATACATAGAAAACTTGGGGGAAACCCGCCCAAGTGACCGTTTGGCTGTTTATTCAGAGCCTGGGCTGCGGGAACCACGTCTTCCGGCCCGTCCACAGGTACAAAACCGGGCCAGTTTGTCGAAACCAACCCAAGAAATAGAACCGTCGATGAAACCATTAAAACCGATGAAACCAGCAAAGCCCAAGGTGTTTGAGAGGCCACTGGGCCAAGCCCAGATTGCTGCTTCATCGAATAATGTCTTTGGCGGTCCAGGAAACCGTCCAGAACACGTTCCCAAGTTTCCTAATCGTCCTTCGGTGCATGACAAGACATTCCCTGGACTTACACGTCCGGTGGCCAGCAGGGACCCGGCCATGAAGGTTGGGGCACTGTCCCAGAGCATGAATTCCATAAATCCGTTAAAACCAGCGCAAAACTCGGGCTTTTCCCGCTTCGGGGTGCCGGAGAAACCGCTCAGGGTGGAAAATAGAGAAACGGCGCCTAAAATGGCCAGTTTCACCGACCTAGAGAATAGAATCAGGGCCAGGGGTGCGTCAGCACCAGCAGAATCAAACACATTGGATTCTTCGGCGGGTAAATCGCAAAATCCTAAAGATTCGGTATCCCTGAATGGCCCTAATAAAGCATGGGCGCCTTCTTTAAAGCCCGCTAAACCAGTCAAGCCAGTCAAGCCAACTCTTAAAGCTTTTGAACCTAAGGAAACACAGTTTCTTCGGGACCATATAAGACTTCTTTCGCCAACAAAAACACTGCAATATCAGAGACAGGAGTTTAAAGGTGATACAAACAAGACACTGCAAAGTGAAGGGCTGTCAAAAGCAGGGGAATCTGCCCCCAATAAGTTCACAAGCGTCAATTCAAGTATAAATTCGGTAAAACCAGAAGAAAACTTGTTGAAACCATTGAAACCATTGAAACCATTGAAACCATTGAAGCCGTCTAAACCAAAGGCGTTGGTTCATGAACCAGAGGCAGTTCTTGCGCTAGGAAACCTTAGGAAACTGCCTATCAAAAAACAGGAAGCACCCGCAGTTCCTGAAGCACTCCAGCGGTTTCAGGCGTTCCAAAACTTCAAAAATGATAAAGCCACGCCTAAAAAACCGCCTGTGCCGCGTAAAACAAGTAACAGTATAAAGAAGTGGAATTCTAACGACAAGGGACATATACTGCCTGATACTGCTGCTGCAAGGGAACAACAAGCTGAGTTGACAAACACTTCAACTAGTCAGAAAGGTGATTTATCTCATAGTGGTTCTAGTCCATCAACACCGGCCAAGTCAGATTTCCATGCACATCTAGCCAATATATTGCGTTCACTGACCGAGCCAACCTTGAGCTCGCTGGGTCTGACACTGGCTCCAGTACTGGACCCAAAAAGCACGTCACCTTCAAGTTTACCCCGGGCCCGTACTTTACCTGAAAGTAGCACCACTGCTAAATCACACCAGAAACTCACTCACCCCAACAAGACACGGTCCAAGGGTCCCAGACGGAAACTCCCTAAGCTGCAAACAGCTTCAGGGACTGATATTTCGTCTTCCCCCACACCAGCATCCAAAATTGATGTGGATGAAGAACAAACGAGTTCCTTAACCCAAAAGCCTGCACCTACACCTACACCATCTAACAATGGGGCTACTACTACTGAAACTACAACCAGTAACAATACTGAAAACAATCTAACGAATTTGAGAAGGGCGCATCTAGAGTCTCTTTCGTATACAAAACCCAGACGGGCGCCTCCTCCAAAAGCCAAAAAACCAACTTTTGATATTAAACCTTCGAGGAGTTTCAGTGGAGACCTCTTCATCTAAGGTCGCAGCAATAGAGGACCAAAAAGGAGGAGAAACAAGACAAACAATAGGCGAAACAAAGAAAAGAAATTACTCACAATTATTCACAATGGCATAATGACACAATGGCACAATGACCCGTGACACAATCCAAACCCCAAAAAAGGCCCATGCTCTTGAAGAAAATACACCACATTATGCTTTCTACGGTTGACCCTCTGGCCTGTTACTGTTTTGGTACGTTCCCATTTAGTAAGTGATTCATGCACAGTCGCACTATATTTTTATACTAGTCGCGGGTGTGCACACAAGCGGTTCTCACGAAATCAACATCGATATTCACTCCTCCAGAAGCAAGCCAGTCTCAAACGTCTACACCGACAATTCCAAACACACATAACCAAACGTGATCTTTTGGAATTGTTCATATTCACAAATCTACTTACGACCCCATACCACCACACACGGACATCTCAAATCTCCCCTCCCATCTTTTTCAAACATTTACCATGGACGCCTTTTCTCAACACATCTCCAAGGCCAAGCTGTCTGTGTCGGACACGCTCTCGCAAATATATGCCCGTTTCGAACACACGGTGCCCCAGGACCTCGAGCAGGCCGTGCGCCAGTACATTGAAACCCTCTCCAACACTTCCAAGGACGACCTTTTCAGCGAAGTGCGTGGCTTGCAAATCACCCCAGCAACGGTGACATTGGCCCTTATTACTGTACCCACTCTATTATTGGCAGGCCGGTTGGTTTCTGGAGGCAGCAAGTCTGCGCCAAGCTCTGGCTCCAAGTCGAAGAACAAGAAGAAAAAGCCCTCCAAGGTCCTGAAGGCCAACAAGCAGATCCAAAAGATCCTTGACTTTGTAGAGGAGACATATGTGCCACAAATCGACACCTACATTGAAAAATACGCAGAATTATCCGACGAGGATAAGGAATACAAATATAAGTACTTGGAGGAAATGCTCTTGAAGGAGTTGATGAACTTGGACAACGTGGACGTTGTGGGAAATGACGTGTTGCGTGACAACAGAAAGAAGGTAATTAGGTTTGTCCAGGACCACCAAAAGAGATTGGACATTATCAGAAAGGCCAACTAGGGTTGGAATCAGAAGAGACGACTTTTTGGTGGGTTCATTGGAGCGAGCCCAATAGCACTTCCAGGTACTTGTGGGTACTTCAACAAACTACCTGCACACGGGATACTACTTCATTATTACCCTTCAAATCATTCTAGTTCAGAGAATATGGAACAAGTCCGGACACGTGTGTCTGTTGTTCGTTGCCTCTCTATATACACCATGGCCTGGCTGTGGACGTGGACGTGTCTGCGCCTGCCAGAGCCTTAAATACATAATACGGACCTCGTGACCGCTCCTCGTACACCCTTACGGCCCCCACTCCGGCCCTGCCACCAGCTCCAGCCAAGCCCCCCTACGCTTTGGGTTGTTCGGTGGCCTCGCTCTCGCTGGCCTCGGGCTTCCGGCGACGTCTCTTCTGCGAAGCTTCCGCCACTAGTTCCTCGAATACTCGGGCCTCCTCGGCCTCCAGCTCCGTACGAGAGGTTTCGCTGAACACCAGTCCAATAATCTTCAAGCCCTTGGCCCGCGCAATGCGGTTTTCTAGCAGGGCCTCCTTATCGTAGAGAATCTGGTCACACACCGCACGCACGGTGCCCAGGATCTCGAATTTGGACCCAGACCACGCTGCAGCAAGCACCTTTCCAAGAAGGTACTTCTCCATCTCCTGGAGATCCTCCGGGGTATGTTTTTCCGGAACTTTCTCCTGTTTTTCCTTTGCAGAGCCCGCAGATTGGGCCTGGCCGTGTTCAGCCACACCCTCGGTTGTATTCTGACCCTCCCTTTCCTTCGCTTGCTTTTCGGACTGCTCCTGTTGAATTTGGGCCTTCTGGAGCTCTTCCTCGAGTCTTTCCATATCTTCTTGGGCCTTGTCCTTCTCCGCAGCAGCCTTTTCAGCCGCCTCGGCCTCCTTCCGGGCGTGATACTCATTGTCCTCTTGCATTTTTGTGTATTCTTGCATCGTCAGTTGTGCATCAAGTGCAGAGGCCACCGTCTTGAATGTGTCCCTGACAACGCCACCTTTGTCCTTCATGGACCACCATAAGCCGCCCAAACCACCAAGGAACGTCTGACTCTTCAACAAAATCTTGGCCTTGGTCTTATAGATGGACCCAACCAAGTGTAGGATTTCCAAGCCAAAACTCTCCATTTTGAGCGATTCCGCCTCGTATTTCATTTTCTGGCGGAACGACTCGGCCACGTCGTCGGCCATGTCGGACTCCGTGTAGAGGTAGAGCTTCTCCACCAACTTGCGCCCGAGTTCCTTGCGCATTTCGATCTTTTTGAGTCTACATTCTTCTTCAAACCGCTCCAACTCTTCCTGGCGCTTCCGTTTCTCTTCTTCCTCTGCTGTGAGGGCAGTGGTACCTTCGTCGGCAGTGGTTTTGCCATTATCGAGAAGAAGGGGCGTCTTTTTGCCGTATTCTGGCACGCTGGCTTCGTCTACATGGGTGTTCTTAGTGTTGGCGCTAGACGCCAGCGTATCTTTCTGTGAAGACCCGCTAACCGGGGTTTGGGCGGTACCAAATTGTTTCTGTGTATCAGCAGTACCCACTTGGTCATTATTGAGGCCAAAAGCTTTGGGTTCTGGCGTTTTTTCTGCGGTTTTAGTCGCCTCGGGGTCAGGGCCTTTCTCGGTGGGCTTTTCGGCCGGTTTTTCGTCGTTTTCGCCGGAAAGTTCCGCAGATTTCGACAACTCCAGCATGAGCGACAACTCACCAATCCAATCCTTGAAAGCCTCGCCTCCAAAGATCTGCGAGAAGAATTCTGCGGGGTCTTCAAAGCCCTCGCTAGGAATGGACTCGTGGATACCGTACTTATCGTATTTTTCCCGGAGTTTTTCGTCTGAAAGCACCTGGTACGCCTGTCCGACCTCCTGGAACCGTGTATGTGCGTCCGGGTCGTCGGGATTTTTGTCGGGGTGCAACTTTATCGCCGCCTTTCTGTACGCCTTTTTGATGTCTAGGGCCGTGGCCGTGGGTGGCAACAGTAACAAGTCATAGTACGTAGTGTCCACAACCATTTTTATGTGATGCTATTGTTTTATAGAGGAGACACGGATTTAGTGGTTTTTTTATTTATTGCTTCCGTTTTGGGTGTGCCCGTGTGTTTTTATTGGTGTAAGTTTTTTTTTTTTGGCTTCACTTATTTGGTATAATAGTGAGGCTGGGCCTGGGTAGAGTTACGAGTAGGTACACGAATGAACCTGATGGCAGTCTGTGTGCAGGATCGGGGTATTGAATTTTGTCTTTACAATTTTGGTTATTTTTGCTATTATTTTTGCGGGTTTTGTTGGACGGTAATTTTCTTTTTGGAATTAGTATTTTTGGGTGGTGGGGTACTGAATTTGGCTGTTTTTGAGGAATTTCAGGGCGGGAATGTGTATTTTGATGGGGTATATTAGGGGTGGTAAAGGCCCATGGGGATGTTAGACGAAGATTCATGTTGTGATGGAAGGCGCAGAGGATACGGCTGGGACGATAGTGGTGAATACAACGATACCGTTTTTTTTCTCAGTTGTCTTGCTGGGGTAGAACTGTCAAAGCAATATTGCTCAAATGTTTTAATTCTTTTCTTTTTTCTTAACTGATGATATTTGTGAATTAAAAGTCATGGCACATGTTTGTAAATATTGGCGTGGGAATAGTATTGGCGTAATTTGTAGAAATTTCATGAAAATTGGGTTATTATTTGCGTTTTGTGTTTGCGAACGAAAACATTTTTATTTTTGTGTATTCCACTGATCACCTTCCAGCTGTTCTCTTATAACATGTGCCGCTTGTAAGCAAAGTGTGGGTATATATTATTTAAACTTTTCTCGGTAGCCAGTATACTGCGGGTCACATATTGCTATTACTGTATTTGGAAACCTCACGTATTGGTATTCCGTGGGACCTATTCCCAAACAGAAATTTATATAGACTAAGTTTTGACTTGATCGAAGAGTTATTCGCACCCAATGATATATAGTTAGTGATGTGGCCTCCGGCAACACTTCTCAGGCTTGCCCACCCAACAAAAGGAACTGTCACAAGACTTGGATCATATCCTATATATAGGACAATTGGGAATAATAGAACCAGCGCCATTTACCAATATTTTACTGATCTGTGTTTGCATTCACCTTTTTCACAGTTCTTATTTAATCAAGAGGATATCACTACATTCCAATTACTTTGTTTGCTGTATTGTACAACATTCCCTCGTAAGGCGATACTAGTATCCCTAGCTGTAATGAAACTCAACATTAAGGAAGCAGAAAATGACACTAATAAGTTATGTATCCCTGAAATCTTTGACTAAATTTTCATTATTTCTTTATCCTTATTCTATCATATAGATGTCCTAGTTGTATTCTTCTTGGGTGGAGTGTGCTTACCGTCCGAGTATTTCCAGGTTTGAACCAGTGTTGCGCACTCGCGTAATTTTTCGTAAATCGTAATAATTTTTACGAGGTTACGATTCAAATTTACGATTAC
>JAJMIV010000408.1:0-12679 GCA_030563445.1 Metschnikowia gruessii
GTGGAACGTGACCTATAGAAATGATCCTATGAAGTACGTCGACAAAGAAAAAAAAGTAAAACCAGGTAAGGTCGGTGCGCACGGTCTCCTTATATACCCCAGTGCGATGCCGTGGCCGGGTAACCCTTCGCACATTAACACAATGAGGTTTGAGGCCGTCAGCATTGAAGCCATAAGTATAGAAAACATCCAGACATCCCTCAGCTGGTTCACCAAGATCCGACTTACAGTGTAGGCCTCTTTAGACCCGAACGGAAACCCCACAATACCATAAGAAGCCAGTATTGAGGCTGCAGTAAAGTGGATTCTGCATATTATGCCAACGTAAACTTCAATTTTTGTGAAATACGAAAGCAAAACAACAGAAAAATATACTCTTTAAACCTCTCCAAATCTGTCAACGGTTGGTGTATCTAGAGTGCGACTGTGGCCTCAAACTATATGTTTAAACTACCGAACAATGCGTTCGCCAATGTGAAGTGCCCCAATATGGTTATGGGTGGGGCATGTGGAGTCACCAATTGTTTTTTCAGCCATGAAACCGCAAAGCGAAATTCGGAAGTGAATTCTGATCCTCGGAAACGGGCCAAAACTGGGGATGAAAGCAAAGAAACATCTACAATACTAAATAATGATCACAAAAGTGATACAAAAAACTCTCCGATTCCCGTGGGAAAGGATGCCAAAATAGAGCCGCCTGCCCCGGTACCTGTCAAAAAAGATCTACTGTTTGTGCTTCCTAAAGATCTAGTTTCAGATGTTTTGATACCCCGCAATGAAAGAACAGAAAACGCCAAAAAAATTGCAAAGTACATCGAGACTTCCAAGTCAAGCTTGACTCCAAACCGGCTGGCCATCGATGTGGAGTTCAACTTGGCAAACAAAAGCATCAGTCTTGGCGATTATCGTACTAAAGTAAATGACTACTTGGGGATCAAGGACCCCAATAATCATGATACTGATCCTAAACATATCTTCCCTCTTGAGGTGACCCCTTCCCCGGCGTTGCTCCCTGTGCGGCGGAAGTTCATTGAACTCCTCGTAGAAACAATAAGACGATCGAATCCGGAACTCAGAACACCCGTCTGGGCGGCTATTGAGGAGGAGTTCAAGATCGCCAGCACTAATTCTAACGCAACATATACCTTGGCCGTCAAGCGCAAACTCTACGAGATGAACCATCCGGAAAAAGTCAAGAAACAGGTGTCTCACAAACCATCCAAAGAAGAATACCTTAAGGAGTTGCAAAACCTCTGTATTCCACGGGAGAAACTTGTTAAATGGGGGTTTATCATGGATGTTCCCGAACCCATTGTGAGTCCAGAGCCAGTGCGCCAGTGCAATCGATGCAAAATGGAATTCAAGCTCGAAGACTCGTCAAATGTCGTTGACTGTAGATACCATCAGGGTCGTTTAGTCAAAAATGAACACAAGGTACGAGTCTACCTGTGTTGTGGTGGAGTTTTCGGTGAAACTGACACTGAGCCGTGCACAAAGGGGGAGCACCACGTGTTCTATTGGTCGAACCCTGAAGAAATGCACCATTTCCTTCCCTTTCTTGAGACGCGGCATGCGTGGAGGCCTCGCAAGGGCAGTCTTGAGGCTATTGGAATTGACTGTGAGATGGGCTTCACTACCAAAGGCTTTGAGCTTTTGCGGATAACGGCCATCGATTTTTTCTCCGGCGAGGAGGTGTTGGATATTCTTGTGCGTCCCAAAGGAAAAGTTCTTGACTTGAACACGCGGTGGTCAGGTGTGGCGGAGATCAAGGAAGAGGCTCTCACCTTCGAGGATCTGATCACATTGCTTGGGGAGATTGTAGATGCTAACACCGTCATGATAGGTCATGGATTGGAGAACGATATGAATGCCATGCGCCTCATCCATGATAAAATCGTCGATACCGCGGTACTCTATCCCAAGCATAAGACCTCCCCTACGTTCAGATTCTCACTTAAGCAGTTATCCTTCCAGTATTTGGGACGTGCTATTCAAGCAGGTGAGCACGATAGTGGAGAGGATTCATTGGCTGCAATCGATGTGACGAAGTATTTCATCGAGCAAGACCTCGCAAGAGCCAAGCGGGGCTGAATTTATGCTGTGGTTATAAAATTTATAAGTGAAAACTACAAAATATATTCCCATAACCTGATCTACGGAGAAATAATGAGAACCTTTGATGGTGTGAACGTGGCGAAGAGTCTGATTGTGAAAAAGAGATGTTATTCATAAAGCTTAAGTCGAGGGTTGTTTGTGTTGGCAACTGTTTTCTTGCATGAGGCAGTTCTTCCAGACTGGCAGAAGAATACCCCGGTCAAAGGTATGTGCACCACGGCTTTGGCTCCTTCAAACACCGTCAGGAATTCCGGGTTGAGCTTGCTAAACGTGCATTGCTCCGGTACCGTCACCAGTACTTGGAGGTTCACCTGCAACACTTTCTCCTGGTACATGGCTTGCATCAACTGGTGGTAGCTGGACTCGCACTCCAAGCCATAGTTAAGATTGGCAAAGTCGTAGAAATGGAAGTCGAAGTCCGGGAGCTCTTCAATATACGTCTGCGATTTCTGGAGCAACTCG
This sequence comes from Metschnikowia gruessii, assembly GCA_030563445.1. NCBI lineage: Eukaryota > Fungi > Ascomycota > Pichiomycetes > Serinales > Metschnikowiaceae > Metschnikowia > Metschnikowia gruessii. The sequence continues at coordinate 2,578 of JAJMIV010000408.1, forward strand.
CTCGAGAGTCTATCGACGGACCCGTGCACAGACACGTGGAAGTTGGGTGTGGGACTGACGACTTCGGCAAATCGTGTGTTGAGGTTGAGGTTACATGGCGAGGCTGGATATTCGTGATGCACTAGGGAGAACGACTTGATGAAGTAGCGAATGTGGGACTTGTTCACGCAGTACGGATCGCTGGTGTACTGAAGTGCAATGCTGCCGAAGTTTGAAATGTAGTTTTCATTGATTGTGTCTCTGAGATTGTACGCATCAGAGTAGAACCCGTAGAGCATGCTACTGACCAACTTTGCGTCATGGGTTTTCGTCGACACCTTGTGGATCGGTTTTTGCGCCACAATGAGACCGTGAGCTAGGGTGATGAAGAAGAGAAGCCATAGCATTATGAGCAAAAACAAACGGAGGACGTAAGTATAGGTGATGTAGCCTGTGATGTTGTAGGTCCAGAGTGCAAAGTGGGTGCGAATTGGGTGCAAATGAAGGTCGCGATTTTTTTAATTTTTTTTTTTTTTAATTTGCCAATTGGGTGAAAGTTTTTGGGAAATCTGCTTTTTTTTAAGGGAAATCTTTTGATTTCCTCGTTTTTCGGGGGAATGATCTATTCTTGGGTAAGGATATTGATGTTATATACCTTTTTGGTTTCCATATCACTTCTGCAAAACACCTGAGACAATATGGCAACCATTATTATTTATACTTACTAGAAACCAAATGCCTTGTTTGTATTCTTTTTGTTGGTCTCTTTTGCCAGAATTTACTTAGTCAGTGATCAAAAGCGAATCTACAACTTGTTTATATTGTGCGTATACACGGCAGCTCCACTTGTAACGTGTGCAATTGACTAGTCACATTTGTCAACCGACAGAACAGTCTACGTGCGACGGGCAATCGGCGTATCACACGTACTATAGTAGAAATATTTAGTTTTTAATTTCCTTTAAATTTTATCTGGTCTAATTAAATTGCCAATATATTGAGTAACCCCAAATAGGCTTAAGCTCCTCGGCAATGTTCAACCAGTCTGTGACAACCATTTGGTGCGAACTAAATTGGTCTCTTAATTCTCGCTATTCATTTTTGGAAGAAAATTAAAAGAGTTGAAACGTTAATTTACGGCTATAAATATCAATAAGTAACTTTTTGAATGGTTTTTTACTCCTGTAAATAATTTATTAGGAGACCTTTATATTTATTGAATTTTGATTATCGAGAAATATCTTTAATTTTGTGGTAAATTTAGCCATAATCTCAAAATCAAAGTCATTTTCGGTTTTCTTTCAATCACAAAAAACATGTCTTGAGATCCCACAAGAATTAGACATTAAGGATTTTCTTCTTAAAACCAGAACAATCAAAATTTTATTAAATACGGAAATTCTTTATATCATTCCCCTCAATCAATTTAGAATTATTATTAGGTGTTGCGAACACGCATGGTGTCCCTAATGCTAGATATTTGCGGGGCCATATTTGTATGAACCACTGCCTGAAAATCTTCACAACAAGAAAGTTCTCGATCAGTTAGTGTGTAAAAAAACTTTACAAGAAGTGCTTTAATACTCACCCAGTCAATTTTATTAAGAATTGCCCAAAGAATGAACCAGAGAGAAGTGTACGAAATCTAGGTACAGAGTGCAATGTCAGCTGGCTACTGTACGTGAGAATAACCAGTGAAGCTCTCGTTTAAAACGGCTACACATAAAAATAATCGAGAGATCTAACCCAACTGGAAGATGTGCCAAAGCGAGGATCAGGGGTGAATCAAAAAAGAGCAATATACTATGTGATCACTATTGGAAGGTAATAATTCAATCTTAAGTGCTCACTGAAACGCGATTCCCAGATTCGCGGGGCTGCATCTGCTGCTCGCGTCGACCAGAAGTCGCTCCTAAAAAATGATACTGTTGGCACTCAAGCAATAACTAGGATGAATAAAGCCAAAGAAAACTATATGTCTTATATTTTTCAAGAATTTGATGTTTCGAAAATATAATATTTATTTATTTGGAATCATTCATACCAAGACAAGGCAGTACTTAAAGTTACACCCTGGTTTTGAGTTTAATTCATTGGGGTTAGCGTGTTTCACAGGTCCCATGAAATGCGCGTCTGATGGAGACGCGGTGCGTAGTGCTGGATGCTACGCGTGCCACGGTGACGGACTTTACATAAAGCGAAAAAGAGAAAGACACCTAAAAAGGTATTTGTTCATTTTTTTTCTTGACCTCCCTTATTTTTTTCCTTATTTCGAAACTATTCTTTTTTCATTTACATTATACCCCTTAATTCCAAAATAACCCCAATTATAACGGAATTTCTTCTGCAAACATTTACCACCACTCAACCTTTTTCTACTTAACTGTGCCCAATTACCAGTTGCAAGAAACCTAAGACTCAATAACCAACCATTGGAAACACCGCCACAAACACCAAAATGTCAAAGGTCACTCCAAACAAGAAATCCCCAAAGCTCAAAGCGGGGAATAGTTCCTCCAACAAAAAGCAGCTGTCGTTGTTGTCGTTCTTTAAGCCTGTGGCTGCCAAGTCTCAGCATAACCTAAGCTCTTCACCACTAAAGGCCAAGTCAGTTTTTCCAGAACTCGACAAGGAAATGGACAACTCAATGTTGAGTATTGCCGCAGACACGCCATTGACGTCGGAGTCCGATGCCATGCCAGCACCAGCTTCTGTAACGAAAAAGCCTCTCCCACAAGACATGCGTTCGTCTCCAGTGAAAGCTCCTAAGGAGAAACCTTACATTGTTGAGGATGAAGTCTTAGCTGCACCCGAGAAGCCTGCTTTGCACCCTAAGTCTTCTACAAACACCAAAATATCTCTTGAAAAGGATGTCAATTCTGAGAAAGACAAGCCAACCCAGGATATCGAGCAGAAAGAGAACGTGGCTCCCGTTGGCCTCAAAAAGACCACCCCAAAGTCAACCGCAGTTTCGAAACGGGGCAGGAAGAAGAATGCTGTCTCCTACGCTGAATCCGATGCTTCCGACGCCTCGGACTCTGAAAATGTTCCCGTGCAACGTAAAAGGAGAAGAGTTGTGGACAGCGAGGATGAGGATGAGCCTGATTTCCAGCCAGACCACGATGAAGACGAAGATGACCATATGAGTGATTTCGTCGTTGAAGAAAGCGACCACAGTGCTGCAGAAGAAGATATTGCAGAGAATTCAGACGACGAGCCACTCTCCAAAAAGGCCCCCATCAGGAAATCAAAGGGATCTTCTCCAAAAAGAACTTCCCCAAATGCATCCTCATCCACCCCCTCTCTGTCTTCATTGGGCTCCAAATTTACTGCGAACTCTAGCTACGTATCTAACCAGCTGGCAGCTGTGGTGAAATCTGCTTCTAAGCCTGCAGCAGCCAAAAAGTCATTCGAGAAGGAGAACGAAGAGAGATACCAGTGGCTCGTGAATATCAAAGATGCCGAGAAGCGGCCTGCTGACCACCCAGACTACGATTCACGTACCTTGTTTATTCCATCATCTGCTTGGGCTAAGTTCACGGCGTTCGAAAAGCAATACTGGGAGATTAAGTCTAAGATGTGGGACACGGTGGTGTTTTTCAAAAAGGGAAAATTCTACGAGTTGTATGAAAACGATGCCATGATCGCAAATACCAAGTTCGACCTCAAGATCGCCGGTGGAGGTCGTGCGAACATGAAACTTGCTGGAGTACCTGAAATGTCGTTTGAATACTGGGCCAAGGAGTTCATCAGTCTTGGTTACAAAGTGGCGAAGGTCGATCAAAAAGAGAGCATGTTGGCCAAGGAGATGCGCGGTGGAGGAAGCAAGGAGGAGAAGATCATCAAGAGAGAGTTGACCGGAATCTTGACTGGTGGAACCTTGACCGACATGGATATGATCAAAGATGACATGGCAACCTTTTGCATGGCCATTAAAGAATCAACTTCCACCACTGGCCAGAAGGTTTTTGGCGTGTGTTTCGTGGATACAGCTACATCGGAGCTCAATTTCATTGAGTTGGTGGATGACGACGAATGTACGAAGCTCGACACGTTGATTACGCAGATCAAACCCAAGGAGGTTTTATGCGAAAAGCACAACTTATGCTCGACTGCCGTCAAGGCGATCAAGTATAGCGCCCACAACTCGCATCAAATCTGGAACTATTTGAACCCATACTCGGAATTCTGGGACTACGATACCACTGTTGAACGCTTGGTTGAGAGCAAATACTACCCTGGTGAGGATCTTGATGACTACTCCAGTTATCCCGAAATTTTACTTAAGTTTAAGGAGAACCACCAAACTGCATTCTCTGCGTTCGGAGGTCTCTTATACTACTTGAAGTCGCTCAAGCTTGACGAGAGTATTATGACTTTGAAGAATATGAAGGAATACCAGATCTCAAAGAGCTCGGCCTCGCACATGCTTTTAGATGGTGTCACTTTGAACAACCTCGAAATTCTCAACAACACTTTTGATGGTAGCGACAAGGGCACCTTGTTCAAGTTGCTCAACAGAGCAATCACACCTTTTGGAAAACGGTTGATGAAGAAATGGGTGCTTTATCCTTTGATGGACGTGGAACAGATCAATCTGCGGTATGACGCTGTGGAATTTCTTATGAACCACGAACCAGAGTTGCGCGTTAGCTTGGAATCTGCCCTCAACAAATTGCCCGACTTGGAAAGGTTGATTGCCAGGGTCCACAGTAACACACTCAGATTCAAGGACTTCTTGAAGGTCATTGAGGGGTTCGAGACTATTTCCAAAATCTTCAAAAGCTTGAGTTCCCACGACTTGCTGCTGGCCGGTGCGATGAACCAATTCATATCTCGCTTTCCTTCTGACCTCCACACGATTATCGCTTCATGGGAGGATGCATTCGACCGTGAAGAAGCTTTGAACAATGTTGTTGTACCTGCTGAGGGCGTTGATACCGAGTTTGATGAATCCACAGGAATTATCAAGAATTTGGAGGCTCAGTTGAATGATCATTTGAGAGCATACAAGAAGCAATTCAAGTCGCACGAAATCTGCTACAGGGACTCGGGCAAGGAGCTTTTCTTGATTGAGATGCCAATCAAGATCAAGAATGTTCCAAAAGACTGGCAACAAATGGCCGCAACATCCAAAGTCAAGAGATACTGGTCCCCGGAGGTCAGGAAGTTGGTGCGTGAGCTCATGGAACAAAAGGAACTCCACAAAACTGTTTGTGAAAACATCATGACGAAGCTTTACTCTCGTTTCGACGTCAACTACAAGACGTGGGTATCGGTGATCAAGTCAGTTGGTTACATGGATTGTCTTGTCGCATTGGCCAAGACTTCGGAAACAATGGGCTTTCCAGCTTGCAGACCTAAGTTTTCTACTTGTGAACAAGGTTCGTTGTCCCTTGAAGAATTGAGACATCCATGTTTTGTGGGCAACTCGGAATTCATTCCAAATGATATTCGTCTCGGAAAAAGCAACGCCAATTTTGGGTTGTTGACTGGTGCAAATGCCGCTGGTAAGTCTACATTGATGAGAACCACCGCGTTGGCAGTGATTTTGAGTCAGATTGGGTGCTACATTCCCGCACGGGAAGCAGAAGTGACCCCTGTCGACAAAATTATGACCAGATTAGGAGCTAATGATAACATCATTCAAGGAAAGTCGACTTTCTTTGTGGAGCTTTCGGAAACAAAGAAAATCTTGAGCAATGCCACCCAAAGATCTCTCGTTATTCTTGATGAATTGGGAAGAGGTGGTTCTTCAAGCGATGGTTATGCAATTGCCGAGGCAGTATTGCATCATTTGGCTTCTCACGTGCAACCCCTTGGTTTCTTTGCTACACACTACGGAAGCTTGGGACTTTCTTTTGTGAACCATCCACAGATTAGACCGTTGCGCATGGGTATTGTGGTGGACAACTCGTCAAGAAACATCACATTCCTTTACAAATTAGAGGAAGGTACAGCCCCTGGATCGTTTGGAATGAACGTTGCAGCTATGTGCGGAATCAACCCTGAAATTGTGGACAGGGCCGAAATCGCTGCTAAAGAGTACGAGCAAACTTCTAAGTTGAAGCAGGAGCACGAGAGGCAACAGGCTAACCAATTAAGTTTGGGGTTGCAGAGTGATTTCGTCTGGCTCTACCAGCGGCCCGAGGAACTTACTAAAGAAATGTTGAGGTACGAAGAGCAAGAGAAACAGAGTACGTTGACAAGCATGTTCCGCATGATTGATTCGCTCTAAATTAATTGACTTGTAATTCTTCGGCCACTGATTCTTGAATCTCGGTGAATTCGAGTCGCGCAGAATTTGCAGTCTTGGTACGGAACCTGAGTCGGGGCCGGTGCGGGATGCGGAGTCGCGTGATTTGTGAAATCGTATCTGAACATAACCCCACTGATCCAAAAGATAAAGTGGAAAAAGAATTTCTAAAAACCACAGAAAATCCACCAGAACCCCAAATCAACCATGACTTCAGTTAAAGGTGCCGTTAATGTTCTTCTTTTTTCCCTTGCCTTTGGCGGTGGAATCATGCACTCGTTCATCGTCTCGCCAATTGCATTTAAGCATTTGCCTAGAGAAGAGTTTGGAAACTTGCAACACCAGATCCTTCCAAATTACCTCTTGAGTCAGGCAGCCGTGCCAGTCTTACTAGGTTTGACTACACCACTCGGGCCCAAATTTGCTACACCAGTGTTGGCAGCCTCTGCGGTTGCAGGTGCATTGAACTACTTCTGGGTATTGCCCGTTTGCAACAACATCAAGGACCAGAAGAAAAAATTGGTTTCTGAGAAGAAACACGAGAAGGTTGTGGACGGCCAGGTGGAAGATTCGGACGAGTTCAAGACTTTGAGCAAACAGTTCGGCAAGTACCATGGCATTTCATCCTTGCTCAACTTGGTGTCGTTGGCCACACTCGGAGTTTACGGATTCGCTTTGGGAAAGCGTTTTTGAGGTGAGACAATTTGAAGAGATAGTTTTGTATTGATGGCCTTGGTTGGCTATAGGAAATAAATAAATAAATAATTTTAAGTTTAGTTGTCTTGTTAATGTTCATGCATTAGGTTATAATCACCTTCTAGGGACATATCGACCATCTGTCGAAAAGTCAACGTCAATTTGGAAGTTGACTAAGCATTCTTCTTTTCTTCAGTAGTTCCTTTCTCGACGGAGCTGTATATTTTTGGGTGCACAACCTTGGCAAGAGCTCCAAATCCCACGATGACTGTGCCGACCAAGGTCGAAAAGTAAAAGGCTAACGTGGATACGGCAAGATTTGGGTTCAAGACCCACTGCCTCATGATCCAGGCGTAGTGAAAGATAACAAGGACAATGGCAAAGAACGACGCCACACAAAATTTGAGGTCCCTTACATTCAGCTCATCGATATCAAGAAAAGGAGGCGAAGCCTTTTGCGGAGAAGATTTGGCAGACATTGCAAACAAAACTAGTTGGAGGTTTTTGAGTCAATGCAGTTTCGACTAAAAGTAAGCAAAAGTCACCTGGCCTTTTCGAATTTTACGGACAATGAAATACCGCCTCAGTTCCGTGATGTTTTAGCTTCCGATCCTGTGCCTTGCCTGCGGCACGGCGATCATGCGATGCGAGTTACCAAAGCGCGGGGACAATAAAAGAAAAGAAATAGACCGCAGCACCGAGTCATTCATCTTGAGCACATTTTTGCCGTTTCTTCAGTTAAGATCTGAGAAAGGCATATGAATTTCAATCTTGACATGCTAGTAGGCAAAAATAACGTAACCAGTAAAGTTTCAGAAGCAAATAACTGCGCGTCGCTGTTGGTCCCCATTAACAAAAGTGGTCACGTGAGCAGGTATTGTGGGGATCAACACGGCCGCCGACGCCCCAATTACACTGCACGTTCATTGTTAGTTCGCCTTTCCCCTAGGGCAAAAAGGTCGACTCTTCGGCGATCAAATACTTCCGAATTTGTGCAAGGCTACTGCTTAATTTTTTGAACACGACGAATGTAATGTTCTGCTCGTGCATAAGTCTTATCATCAACTCACCAACTCTCAACATGTAAAGGGCTTTGTCCAAACTGTAAGCGAGCACGTTCTCATTTTCCTGACTCCCTGAGAAGCCTTGCTGATCATGAGCCATATCATTTACGTTTCCCCACAGTAGGAGAAAAATATTTGCCATTTCCGCATTGAGTTGATGGTTCCTGAACTGTACCCTTAAATAGTCTTCAAACTTGGCCAAAATCTTAAGAATACCAATAAACTTTTGATTGAGTTGCCAAGTATCGTTCATATCGTGGGATTGGGCCACCCCACTCAAAGGGTTATTTCTCTTGGCAATGTACACAGCAAAGATGGAAAATATGACGAAAACGTGGAAAATCACCTGTGAGTGAATTGGCGAAGTAGTGCAAGATATTTCGTCTAGAGTTCTCAAACCGATTTGACTTTCAAAGTCATCATCAGAATGAAGCACATTAAGCGCATTATTACCGTCTGATTGAAATCGATCATTACCATCTTCCAAGTGGGCATCAGAGTTCTCGATTCTGAACATAGCCAATTTCGTGATAGCGATACAGCCATCAATGACTTTAGTATAATCAAAATCGTTAATGGTATCCATACCTGTCAACAAGATATGAAATTTTTTGTTTAGAACATCGTAATTTGTGAGCCAGCATTGCTCCTTCACCATTTTAAAGTCAATTATGGAGCATATTTTGACGAAATTCACGAGTATCGCGTAGTCGAACTTCTCATTCGTGTTTCGGTTTCTCGTCAAATAGTGTGTATGTGGATTCCTCGACGAAGAACCGACAAAAGCTGTCAAGTAATTCAAAACAACATTCATATCCATAAATTTGTATTCTTCATACTGCATGAACTCATAAATTCCCTTGACCAAACAGTTGAAGCCAAACTTACTCAAATTTAACAACTTAGATGAAACAGAAGAATCGAATTGATTTCGGCAAACACTTTTCAAAATGTCTTGAAACACAATCGTATTTGTTTCATCTCGGAAAAGAAAGAAGTCGAGATCTCCGTTAATACCCCTGTTGCGCAAAGATTGGGTAAACTCGCCGTAATCATTGAAGCCCCACAAGAATTCGTCGTAAAGATTTGGACAAGCCAATGTCCCAAATTCATTTGCACTCAAAGTGAGTGGTACATTGAACATCATTAGAATGAAATTAGTGAGCTGGTAAATGGTAAACGCAGCACGAGCCTGAGATTGCACAGATATGGCGTGCTTGAACTTGACTTCTTCTTCACTCTCACAATTAATCATTTCACATGCTCTATGCCAGTTGCCCTCTTTAGCACAATTATAAATGAGCTGTTCTTGCCCATTAACGGCGAAGAATAGTTCATGATTATTCTTTATGGAAGTCTTTACCAAGGAGTTCAAGGCATTGAGTTGACGAACAACGATGTAAACATTGTGTTCACTATCGGAGAAAAGCCCATAAATGACAGAGAGTGTAAGGGATTGAATGAGCCAAAGGGGATTGGCCAGAGAGCTGCCCAGTGAAGCCGATTTCGTATTTCTACCAGACTTTCTGCTGTCCAAGTAGATATGGACAGACCTGCGTGAAGCCTCGTATAACTGGTCCAGGTCGGTCTTATTACCAGATAGAAGCGCACCCCAAGTTACCACCAAGAGTGGTAAACATATTCTGGCACTTTCATTCAGGGGATCTTCATCCGATGTCATATCCATTACGTCAAATTCATTCAACCGCGATGGATGTATAAAGGGAAAGTGCGATAAAAACCTATCAACAAAAGTCCTGGTGAAGAATTCCAATTTTTCATTCGAGGGAATACTGGGGGGCATAACATCACTTATTGGATACTTGTTCAACGCTTTCTTTGTCATGAATCGCATATTCTTAGTGAAAAGTACGGAACGACTATACCCATGTTCAAATAAGGTTGCATTTTTGAGTTGGTCTTCGATTGGGATATGAGGGTCTGCATCGAAATGAGATCCATTCAAATAAGAATTGTTTGAAAGAAGCTGAGGGTTGGCTGTCTGTATATTGGAAGGCGATGCAGATGCATGAGAAGACATAGACTCAAGTCCGGTTGAAGGTATCAGGAGATTATCTCCATAGAACGAGTAACCACCAAGAAGTTT
>JAJMIV010000409.1:0-12629 GCA_030563445.1 Metschnikowia gruessii
GACATTTTCGCATTCTCGACCTAACAGGATTCTCGACCCGATTGGAATTACGTTAATTTATATTTTCATAAGTTTACAAAGTACAGATTTCATACCAACTTGAATAAAATCTTAGTCAAAAACTTTAGTTATACATTCCAGGACTTATAAAAATATTTCGTGTTTGCAAAACAATGAATTGTGGAAAAATTGAAATGTAGAGCAGAAGAATTGAATTCTCGTCGCTAGAAGGTGATCACTTCCTTGAAAATGAATTCTCTCTGTTAATAAAGAATACTCCTCGTCCAAAAAAGAATTCTCCAGCCCTGAAATTACAAATTATCGATGATTCAAAATGAAGCCTCTCAGAAGAGAAATTTATCTGCGGTGAAAAATAAACTGTCCCAGTCAAAAAATAAAGTGACCCCGCTTCAAATCCAACCCCCTTTTTGAGAACAAGTGAGGACACTTTAAATTTTGACGAGAATATGTTTTTTAATGGGATTATTGGGCAACAATAATGGCCCTAGACCTGAGCAGTAAAGCGCGTAACGAAAAAAAATCGACGTAATGCAAAAAATCGTTTGCGTAATCGTTTGCGTAATCGTAACGAAATGCGTAATGTTTTTTTTTTCAAATGCCGCTCACGCGTAATGCGTGGCGTTTTGAACTTGCGTAATAGCGTAATGGGCGGTCTGTCTACATTAGTGTAGATAAAGATAGGTTCGGAACCAATCTAACATACTATTCTGTGCTACTCAAATATTAAGGTTCAATGTGCCCGAGTTGAATCTCGTTCAGTTTTTCGTGTATCAAAATCGAACTAACCTCTTTCTCCAACAAAAATAAGGTAGTCGTTTTTGTGCAAACACGTATCTGGTGCATGTCTTGAAATGCCTCAGATGGAGGTGCCAATTGCATGCTCTGGCTCTGCAGAGCAGTATGTAATATGTATGCCGTTCATAACACTTCCTATACTCTTTCACGTTAACCCCGTCCTCATTTGGCATTTAACACGCGGCACCAAATGACTTCTATTGTTTTTTTAAAAGCATTGTTACGCAAACGTAGCGAATTACGCAAAACGTTACCGTAATACGCTAACACAGCGAAAAAAAAAATTCAAAATTACGCGATTCACTGGACCTGAGCTGAAGTTATGATCCCGTTACAGGTTTTTTGTATGGTTTTTATAGTTTCTATCGTAATTAGGAAGTGCTGGTCACTTCTCCAGTTAAGCCCTGTAGTAAGAGAGTTCGCTCAAAAAAACAATTAATGGACACTCTATTCTTGATCGTGGAGCTTTATTTTCTAATTGGGACTGTTTAATTTTTATCTCGAATAAATTCTTTTTCGGAGAGGAGGTTGCATTCTGAATCATGGATGATACATACTTTCACAGTTGGGGATTTCATTTTTGGATGAAGATTATTGAATAGTAACGAAGGAGAATTCAACTTTAGTCGCAGAGAATCTACTTTTGGACGAGGAGAATTCAATACTTCTACTCTACCTTTTAGTTCTTCGCGGCGACAACTCATGGTTTTCAGAACACGAATTATTCTTATAAATCCTGTAAAAGATTGTCTGATAACGCCTCGTTTGCAAACAAACCTCGAACCTCGGTTTCTTCTTAGCGCTAAATTACAAAAGATCCATAAAAAATAGAAATCACGATACGTTTTGAAGAGCTTCAGAATACATGACATTGATGAGGAAATCCCTGAAAACCCAAAAGCAGATGATATCCCAAGAAAGGCTAGGAAATCACTGACACACATTCGGCAAAAGATTCAAGATGAGCCAAATGAAGTGATGATGTTTTCGAGCACACGTTAGATTCGATGGAAATTCTTTCAATTATAGATATTTTAAATGGCTTTGAAGTGCTGTGAAACTAGACATGCCAAGAAATCAAATAGTTTACTGAGTTCCAGGAAATACTACCACCAATCCAAAGGGATCCCAGGTTTTTTCACCCAAATACATTGTAAAAGGAAGAAAAAAAATATTGACAAATGGTTACTCCTAGAAAGAGGTTAGCGACGCCTTTTTTGCACGCTGTGTACAGCATACACGGACCAGAAACCTTGAACCTCACTTGCTTCAAAACTCGGCATGTACAAAAACGGATCGCGCTCAAACAGGGGTTTACTGTAATTGGCATTTCGTAAAACTCTGGGTTAGTATGCAACTCTTCAAGCCTCACTTCAACTAAATTATAACGTTTACAAATAGATCGTAAGTGTCACCAGTAACAAAACCAATGGCAGTTGTGTCCTACCAGTCAAGTGCAACACTGGTGAACCAAAGGATATTGAAATGTTTCAGTCCCAAATGTGGTTCACTTCGAGTGTTGAATTTTAGAATAAGAATTTCGTATATGTATTAAATTATGTTTTTCCGGTAATTGAAGTGGACCGTTAAATAGCTTCCCAAATATGATCATACTTGAACGAAACTGATCAGGTTCTTCCTGGAAAGGGCGTACTTACCACCCAGTTCAAAATCACCTCTTATCGAATTATCAATATCTTTAAGTTTTTACCATACTCCATATATTTTGATGAAAGATAATAATATCGGCATATTTCGAGTACTCTTTTTCAGTAAAAATGTAGTCGCATTTAGTTACAATTAATCGCATTTAGTCGCAACACTGTTCCTGACTGGCGTCGTATTCTCTATACAATTATTTTTTTCACAGACACCAGTCTTTTTTTCCCTCCACATCCCAAAAGTGGAGTATATAATAATAATGCTTAATTTTTTTTTTCCTTTGTTCTTATGCACTGATTGGCACCTGGCACAAGTTTTCAAACAACGTAGGCTTAGGCTCCAAATGCTTGTCTTCAACGTGAGACGTCTTGACCATCTTGAACGCACCCGTACCAATGCTCATGGTTTGTCCGAGAATGATACATTCCGAAACACCCTCGATCTTGTCGTTCTTCATGTAGAACGAGGCATCGAACAAGTGATCGGTGGTCTTCTCGAAAGACGCAAGCTGCAACACCGAGTCTCTCATCTTGGACAAACCAAATCTGGTGATACCCAACACCTCTCCCTTGTAAGTCATGACATCACCCAAAAGCTGGATATGACGAGGGTCAACACTCATTCCGTGCTTACTCATAGTATAGTCAATCTCGCCAATAATGGATGCTCTGGCGGCCTCGATACCCAACACCTCGTAAATTTCAAGCACGTGATTGGTCGATGTCTTGGTTCCCACCACTCCGTCCGTGCACATGACATCCTTCAATCCGTAACCTTCGACCAACAACTCCTTCTTGTTGTTATCCTTGATGTTAATGACTGCACGCGAGATGTTGGCCAATCCCTTAATCACCACACTGGGCAAGGCTCTCTTCAATTGTTGCATTCTGAAGAACAACGTGTTGTTACGCTCCGAGTTCTTGTAGTCGGTAGCCGCAGTGCGGGCCAACGACTCGGACTTGCCCTCTCTCATAGTCACAAGAATATTGATCCGGTCCTTTCCGTACACAGACACCTCGTGGTTCAAGATCTTCAACTTTGGAGCGTTGGCCACGGCCTGGCGAATGTTATCTAGCGTCAACTCCAACTGCAACTTTTCGATTGTCTTCATATCGATCTTGATGGAAAGATACGCCATATCGTTTTTGTAGACATCTTCAATATAGAAAGCAACGTCTTTCAACAACGTCTTTTCAATACGTCCCTTCACCACTCTGGCTGCAAGTTCGTCGTCGTCGTTCACAAGCACAGAGTTAATGATCGGAGTGGAGATGACCTTGGCAGCGTTAATAATTTCCTTAATACGGGGCACACCCAAGGTGACGTTCATAGAAGCGACACCAGCAAAATGGAAAGTTTTCAACGTCATCTGTGTACCTGGCTCACCAATAGAGTGTGCACCAATGGCACCCACGGCCGTACCCGGCTCCACCTTGGCCCTGACATACTTGTAAAGACACTGCTCCATGAACTTCTTGACCGAAGGGAGAGAGATCTTCACAAGCTGGTTAACGGCATGAACACTGGTAGGGTCTTCCTCCACCATCATATCGTCAACATCCTCAAGTCTTGAAAACATCGCAGGCAAGCCCTTACTTTGTCTGATTCTGGCCAAAAGAGTGGCCTTCTTTGTGACGTATTCACGAATAGAGTCGTAGAAAGCTCTTTCTGCGTCTTTTTGGTCAATATACTCAATGTGCGTGCCAACATCCGAGTCCACGACCTTACCGAGGTTATCGTATCTGATCAATCTCTTTTCCAAAGGCTGCAACACATCCTCGACAGCTTCAAGGATTTGATATGGATAAGAGTTCTTCTCGTTGTTGTCGAAAGTGATGTTGACTGCGTGGTCCCATTGACGGTTGAAGTTTACGGGGAGAGCATCTCCTTCCATCTCCATAGGGTCCAAACCGTCACCACCGTAAGTAAATTGAACAATACCATTGGACGAGTTACGCACGGTGTTATCGTACAGCGCCGACAAATCTTCCAAGGATTTCATAAGTCTTCTGGACATGTAACCAGTTTCGGCGGTTTTCACAGCGGTATCGACCAAACCTTCTCTTCCGGAAATGGCGTGGAACAAGAATTCTGGCGGACTCAAACCACTGTAGAAAGAGTTTCTGACGAAACCCTTGGACTGTGGAGACTTGGACATCTTGGTGAAATGAGGCAACGATCTGTCTTGGAAACCATCAGGAACACGATTACCCGAGATAATCTGCTGACCCACAACGGCCACCATCTGCGACACGTTCAACGTCGAACCTTTAGAACCACAGGTGGCCATAATCAACGGAGCGTTGAGCGGATCCAACTCGTTAATACAAACCTCACCGACTTCTTCTCTGACCTTGGAAAGCAAACCTCCAATCTTGGCCTCCAAGGTTTCCTCCTCGTTACAACCAGGTTGGGTCTCCAACTTTCCGCTACTATACAACTTAATCAACTCGTCACACTTGGCGTAGGCTTGCTCGACCATGATTTCCTTCTTGTTCTTCAAGTCGGAACCAGGGGTGACATCGTTGATACCAATGGAGAAACCTCTGTTACCAAGGAATCTGGCACAGAGCTTGGCCATTCTGTTCATCGCTGTGGCAGCATCATCAGGTCCGTAATCTCTTAAGATAGTATAGAAAACCGAATGCTTTTTACCATCTCCAAGAGTAGACTTGTCCATGACACCACTCAAGATTTGCGAGCCACGGATGACCACAAATCCATCATTTGGCGACATCTCGTTGGGCCAGCCGTTCTTGGGTGGGTGGAAGGTCTTGTTCTTGGCGTCCACATTGATAACAACGTTGGACTTCTTGTTGGGTTTAATCAACAACGAAAAGACCTGTTTACCGGTCCAAAGCATGACAGGCTTGAAAATGGCAGGTGGCGGGATGTCGAACTGAAGATCAGCATCGGACATCATACACAAAAGCTGGACCAACGAGGCTCTGTCGAAGAAGGTGTCCTTATGAGAAATCAAGAAAGAGCCGGTGATGAAATCTTGGGTGGCGGCAATGATGGGCTCACCGGATTTGGGGGTCAAGAGATTGTTTTTCACGCCCATCAAGTTGATGGCCTCTGCCCTGGCCTCCTCGGTCTGAGGCACATGCAAGTTCATTTCGTCACCGTCGAAATCGGCGTTGTACGGCGTACATACACACTCGTTAAGACGGAAGGTTCTCCAGGGTCTGATCTTGGCGTAATGCGACAAAATCGACAATCTATGCAATGACGGCTGTCTGTTGAAAAGCACCACATCTCCGTCCTCCAAGTGTCTCTCGACGATGTCACCAATATGCAAGCTTTTCGCTAGTTTGACCCTGTCTCCGAACTTCAAGTTACGTTTGGCCATTTCGTTTTGTTTGAGCACGTAGTTGGCTCCGGGGTGCACGCTAGGACCGTTCAAAATGAGTTTTTGAAGCTTTTGACGGTTGTAACGCGTACACTTCTCGGGGTAGGTCAAGACCTTGGCCACACGGTCAGGAACCGCAACCTCGTCGATCTTAAGGTTGGGGTCGGGCGAAATGACCGTACGGCCGGAAAAGTCCACTCTTTTACCCGACAAGTTACCTCTGAAACGACCCTGTTTACCCTTCAATCTCTGGCAGAAACCTCTGATGGGCTTGCTGCTTTTGGACGAGGCTCCGCCACCCATGCCGCCCGGAAGAAGCGCCGGGTTGGCAGAATCCGAGTTGATATACATGGCCACGGAAAGTTGCAAGTAGTCCCACTGCTCCATCAAGTTGTTGATGGAAATACCCTTTTCTATACCCGCCTTGATCAAGGACGAGGTCCACACGATTTCGGTCAACTTGACAGTCAAGTCATCCTCGTTGGACTGGTTATCCATCATGACGGACGGACGGATACAAACAGGAGGCGCGGGTAAATACCGCCATATATACATTTCTGGGCGACCTCCACGCGCCGCATCAATTCCTACAAGCTCACAGTCGGACGGCGAGATCTGCTTGAAAAGATGCAAGACCTTGAGCGGATTCAAGTCCTCGGATACCCGCTTGGCAAACTTTTCCAACTCCGGGTTACGGGAAAACACATCTTCGAATTCACGGTCCCAAAGATCCTTCTCAGGGGTGCTTTTTTTGCCGATAAAACGGAAGGTGTCATGGACGATCTTAAGCGCTGCAGGGCCTGCACCCGAGGCGGCCTTTTTCACCACTCCGTTGACGTGGTGGCACGAAAGACACCGGCGCTGCTTTTTACACTGTTCCATCACCTTTTTCAAGATCTTCATGCGGCGCAAATTGTCAATGTTGGGTCTCCGCAAGTCGGCAATGAATGCCCGCTTGGTTTGCTCGTCAAGCAAAATCGCTCCACAGCTTTTACAGATACATTGGAGCACCAGAATGACCGCCTTAAAGTACCCCACATGGAACACCGGAAGAGCAAGCCTAATATGGCCAAAATGTCCGTGACACAGCGCAAGATTACCGTGGCACGTGACACACTCAACAGCATTCGACGACGTACCCATCCGCGTGTCTAAAGCACCCTTTTCACACACGGTTCTGCCCTTCTCCAAATCGTATAAGTCACGTGTAGTGACTTCCACCTCGGACTGCGCCACAATGTCTTTTGCGGAGAGCGCACTGAACTCGAGGCCCTTGATACATTTAGGCGCTTCGTCAACGACGACCTCCTTCATTTTGAGAAACGTGCGTGTGTTTTTCAAGGAGAAGTGTGGAGTATTTTGTGTGGAATCGAGAAGATGGAGATGATTTTTTTTGATGCGGGCCGGTGGATCACGTGACGGTGATGGTGGGGTGGTCACGTGACGCCCTGGGGGTGGGCCACGAGGGTTCAGTAAACAGTGAAATGGGCGATTAAAATTTTGAGAAAAGTGTGGGAAGTGAATAATGACTATCGTTTTAGTCTATTCTGTGAATGTGGGACTTTTTCAATGAAGGATGGCTGGTTTGAAGTAGGCATTGTTTCCACATTCAGGTTGTCTTAAGATGTAGAGTATTAGTTGAATGTGCACATGCAGGACCTCCTTTTGGGTTGATGAAAGTAAAATTTTGAACCATTATCAATCCAGTCGGAGTTGTAAACTAATGTTCGATCTCGTTCACTTGACTGAAGTCAGCGTCTAATACAGTTTCAGGAAGTGGATTTGGTGGTACAAAGGAAGAATAAAATACAGTGCGCAATAGTAAACATAATTAAATAGCACTGGGTGCGAACCAAAAGCAAAATATGTAAATACCAAGCCGCGCGACTAGGTGAGAATTTTACTTAGAAATATTCTCTTGGTATTTCTATATGATATCTGCTGAGCTTTAACTACATATAGTATTAGGAAAATTATTTCATGTCACGACTGAACTAGTTTAAGTGCAATACAAATTAAAGCTATTTGCGGGAACAATACAAGCCGCTGAATATTGGGCCACCCTCACAAACACTTTGCAATGATTATCAGCAAGTCTTCTAGGGTTTGCATACACGGCTAAACACAATAACCCCGTTCAGGGGGTGACGTCATATTCATATATGGTTAGTGTATACATTTGCATAGTATCAACATATGAGTAAGAATACAAACTCAACTCTTTGATTACTGCTACATACCTTAACTCACGACTTTTGTGAGCTTACTAGTAAACACTGCTGATATTGGCAGGTCAAAAAGTTTAGCAGAAGGCAAAAGATCCCATTTAAATTCTGATATTACACAGATAAAATGTCTACATTCAAGTGGCCCCAGATTCTTAAACCTTTTGAATGTTTCCACACCTCTTAATACTGAACCTTCAATTTCGGCACCAATATTGGTTAGTGAGTTATGTCTATAAAATTCACGAAATCTTGTCGTGAAATGGTAATTTTTTGTGAGGCCTGACCAGAGAATTAGACACTATATATGTACTCCCAACTTCAACTCGTGATATCGATTCGGCAAGTAGAGTTTGTTTCAAAAAAAAGTGCAAAGACATTCCCCACTGTGGTAATAGAAAAATACATATGTTGGGCAATCGCTCCATGTCCTTTTTATTATCTATTCCCTGGTCAGATAAAAAAGCCTTTTCAACAAGGTTTAATATGAAAGAGGTATCTTCTTTTTGGGTATAACAGTATGGTTCCGATTTTTTGGACTTCCAAACATGGGGAATTCCTTTCAGCCAGAATCTACTGGTCCCTAAAACAAGATAGTATTGCCTCCGCGAATATTTATCTGTTGAAAATCCAGTTTACCTCGGGAAAAATATACTATTTTGGATGTCCCGTACCACCACAAGGTACACCGACCAGGCACCAAAGAAGCCAAATCGGGATATGACTAAAGTGCCAAGTTTCTAGACAAATATTAGAAGCCCGGACAAAGAACCGATCATAAACTCTATAGAAGTTTGAAAATCTCTCCTCCTGTCAGGTGTATCTACCTGTATAAAATGTGATCGAGCTTAGAAGGTCGACTTTTAGCCATGTAGCGTAGACCCGTCAACAGAACATCCATGCTCAGACGGTCGAGCATTACTTGATTCCAGTACTTACATAGGGAACGAGCTGTGCTCTTTGCGTTTCTTTTTGGAGAAAAAGTCATGTTTTAGTTTGTCACTTGTTTAACTACGTTATTACTATCACCAATCAATAGGTTTGTTACCTAAGAAATCTAACACCTCCTGTGAAAAACCTCAAATTATTGACCTGGTAATTTCTCACCAATTTTCACTAATTCTTGATTGTGCAAACCAGGTTGACATAAAAACACGAAAACACAAAAATCTCTTTTTCTCCATTTTGACTAATTCTTGATTGTGCAAACCAGGTTGACATAAAAACACGAAACCACCAAAATCTCTTTTTCTCCCCTGCCCACAGATTTCCCTTATCTGTTTCCTCGCTACTAAGGCGTGGCTTCGTTTTCACCCATTGCGCATACCTCTTTTGGCCTCAGAATAAAGGTATGCTCCCTGAGAACCGAAGCCATACGAGAAAACTCTAACTTATTCTTTTTTATATACCCTCGTAATATATCTTCTTACTTATTCTATAAGCGTTCGATACATATATAAGTCTCAAAATCTCCAATTCCATCAATTTATTCATCACAGAATACCAGCCATGAGTCAGACAGAATATTCCATCCCTTCATTCCAGACTCCTTATGGGGCTATCCCGAGCCCCCTAAACCCTTTTCTTGATCCCGAGGAATCCGACGAAACGTTAAGTGTGGAAGCTAAAGAAAAATGCAAGTCTGCGTCGACTTCTCTCACTGATGAGAATCAGAATAATATCAATCCCCAAAACACCATCAATTCTGCACCTAGACGTTCTAAATTGTTGGGATTCTCCAAAAAGGTGAAACAAAAGTTCAGCGCGATCCGCCTCCCAAAGCCTCAGTCTACCCCTGACATTGTGATCGGAAGCTTTGACTCCGTAATTTCCGATTTCTACGTCCATCTCACAACAATCAGAAGCATAATCACTACTCTTCAAACCAGCAAAGTAGACGCACAAGGCGCTCATAACTTATCAAAAAGAATAAATGCAGAGAAGAAATATTGGAAACAGTTCTCCCGCGCAAATAAGGCTGTCCATAGGTGGACAATCGGGGAAGCCGAAAAAATCAGCAGTTTCGAACAGAAGGCCAAAAAGGACATTCGCAAGGCAAAGCGCTTGTTGCGGGGTCTTGACACTAGAGTTCAGACGTGTGCAATAACAGCCTCGGTCCCGATGATTGTGGCGCTCCTCGGAATTGCCATACTTATTATATAAGTGAAACATTTCAAGTTTGAAGATATTTCCTGGTTTTCGAGGGATAATACCATACCCATTTGAGACGCTATTGATGCCGGAGTAAAGTTCCAAACACATACTGAAGTGTACCTTTTTACATCTAGTTCGTTTGTTAAGTGTGGGGTACTGGCGGGAAAGCTGTGTGAATGACCCAGGGCCCATGGTCAATAAAATTATAATGAAGAATATTTTATTAATATTCACTCACGACATATTTCGTTCCAGTTAGTTTTGTATTGCCCTCACGGTGACCAGACATGGATCAGAAGACAGTTCTTCTAGAATATATAGTTCAAATAGCTCTATTTCATTATGGTCATGGCTTAGCATTTAACTGTCCTCCATATATTGGGGCACACGTCTTTTGTTTAGAAAACCCCTTACATGGCTACAAATGCATACAACTAAATTCTCTGCACAGGCCTTTACCGAACAAATTTTGGACCTGAAAAAGATAAATTCTTAAACCTCAATGGTGAACCTGCCGCCGTCTTTTTCTCTCCCCTCTTTGTATATTTCCAGCATTGATTAAAAGTGGGGAGCTTTAACTGGTCTGGTTTTGTGACTTACCTGGTGAGAAATTACTTCTTTAAGTAAATCTCCAGTTGGCTCCAGCACTATTTCTAGGACCTTGGCGGTGGTAAATTTATACTATGGTTATAGATTTTAGTAAAATTAGAAACCGCTTGCAGGGCGCGTTTTTAATACAAGCGATGAAATTTGTAAACTGAAAGTATTTGTGCATATGCGACACAAATATAATTTCTTACATTTCCCTTACTGAGTTTGTTTTTTATTACTATAAGAAAACTGATTCAATGACTCTAAAATAATTTAATCACCCAGAAAGAATCAAATATTAGAACATGGCCAACCAAGATATTAGCCTAGTATCTAGGGTACTGGTTCTTTCAGTATTAAAACTGGTAGTTGAATACTTCCTGGTGAAGTTCTTATAATGTGCTTATTTTCTTAAAACACATGCTCGCATGCATGATCCTCGAGTAAATCATTTTCATAAAGTTGATTCTGAGCTATCGCCTCAGACGCCTTTCCGATATGGAAACCCCCACACAACACATAATTAAACATACCAAAAGTACCCCCAACTTTTTTAAGAGAAAAGAACAACTTTTACAGTATGCAGTTTTTCATACATATACATTCTTTTCTTGTCGGCTAACATGACCTAGCTCTGGTCTATTGCGCATAACTTGATGCATCTCATAATAAAGGTATGCTCCCAAAGGACCAAGCCATACTAGAAAACTAGATGTTTCCTTTTGTATACACTGTCACACCGTTTTCTGTATAGGCCTCGCAATAAGATGGGAAATATAAAAGTGGCCCATCTCCCGCTGTTTCATATAGCTCATTCCCCTTTTTCTGAAGTACCGAGATTCCCCCAATGAGTCAAGAAGCAGAAGTGGTTCCTGTCCGTCGGCCATTACCGATTGGCAATCGCGAGACCTTCACCCCCATCAACCCATTTCGGCATCCCGGCTTCTCCAACGAAAGTTTAACCGAAGATGGTCAAGAAACTCCCGATTCGACCCCAACACCTGTCACTGAAGATAGCTTGGAGCAAAGTGACCTCCAAAACACCGGCAACTCTGGGATAGAAACGCTTGTGAATGAAGAAAATGAACCGGAAAGTATTGCCCCTTCTGCAGAAACGCCCTCCAATTGGTTTGTGGCGTTATCCAAGCAGGTGAAAGAAAAATTGGCTAAACCCTTTTACGCAAACACCCCATCTGCACCAGAAGTCGTCATCACTGACTATGAGACCGCTACTTCCGACCTCTACTTCCACCTCCATGCACTCCGGATCCTTATTTCTCTTCTTCAACCTAGCAACATTGACTCGCCCCATGCTAGTTCCATCCCAGAAAGACTCGAGGTAGAAAAACAATACTGTGAAGGTTTCGCCAAGGCTAGTAAGGTTGCTAAATGGGAAACCGACGCTGACGCCAACGAAGTCAGAACCTTGGAGAACGAAGTCTATGAGTACCTTGAAGAGGCTACAAGATTGTTGCGCGTCCGTAAGCGGACACTTGGACGTGAGCGGTTTTTCTTATTCTTGCTGTTGTGTGTTGCAATTTTTGGCGCCTTCATACTTTTCGTATAATGCGACGAGGTTTCTAGGGCACAAGGGGCGTCAATCCAGCCCAAAGATACTATGGGCATCCCGCTAGGGACACACTAACGTGGAACTTAAGTTTTTTTTAAACGTTTTTGTCAGCTTAAGTGATGTTTGTGTGACCTATAATTTATATATAAGTAGTAATTAATTTTTTAAGGATTTATTGGGTTTCCGCTAAGGACATTATTATGGTAACGTAATTCCAATCGGGTCGAGAATCCTGTTAGGTCGAGAATGCGAAAATGTC
>JAJMIV010000410.1:0-12528 GCA_030563445.1 Metschnikowia gruessii
ATGCTTACTATACATTGTTATTGGCTTTGAATTTATGTGACCCCAATGTGCGTGATTTGACTGATTTTGATCGGTACAAGGAAGAGAAGTCCGAATTTATTTCACCCGACGATCTCTTGGAGAAATTTATTTGCACCAGGTGATGGTCAGGGAGAGTCTAAGAAGTGTTTTCTGAAAAGCCCTGACTATTGTTAGGTGCGGGGTTTGGGAAGACCCCAAGAAATGAAAAGATTCAAAAAGCTCAAAAAACAAATATAATTTATGTTCTTTACCTTGTCATTGCCAGTGTTGCAAATTGTGGTGCTACTTACCCCTATTTCTTACCGCGTAAGTGTACTATGTAGTTAACTAATAAGTATAAATGTTGATGTATTCAATGTCATTGCATTATACACATTAATGAATAAAAAGAAGGGGAACCTAAACATATACATTTTTGGAATGGGGTCTTTGTCATATTTATATAGAGCTTACTTTGATTAATACCCAGTAATTGGAAGGAAGAGTAATTCCTCTTTTGGCTCTATGAAGTATCAATCGTTTGTGAGAGACTGAAGATTATTCTAATACTGTTTGAGTTAAACCTGAGTAAGTTTACCAATACTTTATCTGCTAGTATTAGGCCATTATTTTTCCTTCACACCTCCAGTTTCCGTTGGACGTACCCATTATTTTTGGGTGAGTTATGAGTAAATCTAGAGCTACACTAGTTACCGTCTAGAGAAAGGTCCAAGATCGTACTGCCTAACATAATGAACTTATAAATACGATTGAATTACCACTTGCCTCTACCACTTTCCGGACTTGGCTGACACATACAGTCTTTTAATCTTCAAATTGTCGAATTATCTGACATCATTATTTGTGCAAATATTACATTTCCCGTTGGGTCTTTCACAGCGAGAATAGTATCGCTGTGAATATCATCGTCATATATCTTATTAATACAGAGAGAAGTTGAATACTCCAAAACATGAAAACTAGATAAAAAGTAAAATATCATCCACTGAAGTACCTTGGTGTCTCAATTGAAAGAATAAAATATCAACAATTACACTCCAAAAAGACCATCACGTGATTTGTGCATTACGACATTATCATTTGAGTTTCGTTTCTTTTCCACTGGACAAAAATTCCTGAACTTCAGTATATCAACATGTTTTAGAGGTAAATTATTGTTGTGAGAAAATATTTTCATATAGTCCCGCCCAAAGGCCCCTCTTCACGTATGTGGCGTTCATTTTCAAAGAAGTGGATTATATTGAACAATTGTCCTGCACAAAGACCCATCATCTAAATGGAGTGAACAGGCCTCAACAAACGAGTCAGTAATGAAGTTTACACAATCTTTTTCTTTTCTTTCTTCACTTTCTTCTTTTCACAGAAAGCCAAGGCAATGTTTTCCATCTTTCAACCAATTTTGCCAAAATCCTTCCACAACATTTTTAAAGTGTTTCCAAAACCTTCACCTTACCTTCCATAAAATACAAGCACACGTGACCCGGTTGTGATCTGCCCGAGTGAACGCAAACCGTTTGCATGCAGTCGTGTCAAAGCAGGTCCACCAAATGATTCTCGTGATTTCTCCATAACCAGACATGTCAAATCGGTGAAATATTTCGGCTATACCGACATTTTCATATTTCTTCCTTCTATTCTTCATTGCACTGCCTTGTAAGTTTTTTTTAGTCCACCGAAATCTTTGCTGATCAATAGTTCTAAACCAGACTCGCCACTATAAAATGTCTTACTATAGCAGCAGCGACATGGAGTACGACAACGGGTACTACCTGGAGGATAATTACAACAATAACTATAATAACGGATATAACGACGACTCTGATAATGGGTATGATGATTCTGGTAATGGATATGACGACTCTGATGGGGATTCCGGCAATGGATATGAATACGAAGGTTATGAATGTCCCGTCCCCCAGGAGCAGTTTGATGACAGCATTGATGATTATTTCAAGGACCTTCTTGAAGACCCGGATAGAAAATTGAAGGGCCACACGAGAATCAAACAAGTCAGGAAACACATGGATCGAGTTTATACCCGAAACTCCATCTTGTTCTGTCTTGACTTCGAGGCGTGGGAAAAGGATCCAAATCGTATAACCGAAGTGGGTGTTTCTGTTTACGATCCACGGTTCCAGGAACAGGCTCTCTGCCCGAATATAAAGACAATGCACTTGATTGTTGCTGAAAACAAACGCTTGAGAAATGGCCGGTATGTCCCTGATAATCAGGACAACTTTATGGGCAAAAAATCCTGGACATTTGAAATGGACCATGTGCGGTGGATCTTGCAGGAGCTAATTGACCGATACTTCGACCCAGATTATCCATACTACTGTTCTTTAGTGGGGCATGATTTGCGCGGAGATCTCGAGTGGCTTGAAAAAATCGGCGTAGATATTCCAAGAAACGTGCGCCAGTTGGACACGCAAACCTTGTTCTCCTATACCCATGGACGAGATGGTGCAAGCTTGAAAAACTGTCTCGAGGCCGTCAACCAACCGTTTGCTTATTTGCACAATGCTGGCAACGACGCTTACTACACGACGTTATTAGCCTTGAAATTGTGTGATCCCCATGTGCGCGATTTGACAGACTTCGATTGTTATAAGGACGATGAGCCCACCTCTATATCTGCGGAAGATCTTGTCGATAAGTTGATGATGTAGACACAGTGCAATAAGAAGTTGGAGGTATTCTTGAGTACATTATCCTGCGAGTAGCCTTGTCCTGCGAATAGCCTTGTCCTGAGAATAGCCTTGTCCTGAGAATATCCTTGACCTGTGTTCGCCAGTTTTCCTTGGAAAATAGAAAGCCGATGATAAGAAATTAAACAGACGAATTAATATCCCCACTTTCTCAATGCAACTAAAATATTCACTTTTGTCCATTTTTGTCCATTCCTCTTGACATTGTTCTAGCCCACCATATAAGTTGGCCCTGCATGTAATCGCACTAGAGTAGATGAAAAACCTCACTCTGGACGAGATGTCATTGCAATAGAAGAAAACCGGGAAGTGCCCAAAATCTGTCTTTTGAGCCGAGCTTCATTGATTCATTCCTTTTTTTAGCTCTTTCCGTTTCGCTCTTTCCGTTTCGCTTTTTTATATTTCCCAGGAAAATCGCTCCTTTCACTGGTTCTGCCCGTTAGTCTTTAAACAGAGTCATAGTGCCATAGAATTCTGTTCTATAATTATTATGAAAGAGATCTTGAAACGGAGATCTCTGATCACATAGGACGTGTTCAAGGCTCCTATAATAGCAGAATTAGAGGAGATTGGCAAATCGAGGATCTTGAGGACCACATGATGGATGTTTTCACTCGTAAGAATGTTTTATTCTGCATTGACGTTGAGGCATGGGAACACAACCAAGAATACATCACGGAAATCGGGGTTTCCATTTACAACCCCAGTCTCCAAAGAATGGCCCTAACTCCAGATATTAAGACTTACCACATTCTTATCAATGAGAACAGGGACGTGCAAAACGGCGACTTTGTGCCGGACCACTCATCCAACTTTTCGGGAGGAACAACATACATTCTCTCCTTAAAACAAGCAAGGATATTGTTGCAAGGTCTCATTGACCATTACTTTATCTCACGATATGATCCAAGTTGTATCCTAGTCGGTCATGACTTGAGGGGAGACCTTAAATGGTTTAGAAAACTTGGCGTAACTATCGCAAATGACGTTCCCAAGTTGGACACTCAAACAGTATTCTCATACACACATGGATTAGCTGGTGCCAGTTTGCAAAACGCCCTTAGAACCGTAAACCAGCCCTTTGCGTTTTTGCATAATGCCGGCAACGACGCATACTTCACCATTATGCTTGCCTTGAAGTTATGTGACCCCTCGGTGCGCTATTTGACTGGAATCGATGAATATAAGAATGGCGAGACCCCTGGCAAAGTTAAGTACAAGAAGACAGGTACGAACAAGAGCAAGTTCAGCACGGCGTCCGTGAATGCTCTCTTAAATCAAATCATTGGATGATCAAAGCAGGAAGCAGAGTGTGTATTATAGTGCAATGCTTGTTCTGCTCCATTCTCTTTGCGTCATCAAATGGTGATTTTTTTTTTTTTTTTTTTTTTGCCCCGTTTGTTTTTCAGTTCAGTAGTTCTCAGAACCATGTGTTCATGTGTTCATGTGTTCACGTATGTTCATGTGGTCCATATCAGTCATAAAGATTCACTTTATTTATACCCCAGGGCCTTTCAACAGACCCTACGCATAAAAGCCTCCATTCATTTGATCGAGGATTGTTCTCTCCATGTTCTGCTTGAGCAGATTGAGCCTGAGTAAAAGACCAGCACACAAACTCTTGACTCTATCGTCAATGAGAGACTCCCACCATTGCAGAATGATGCTTTCAATGATGTGTAGGTTTCCGTCGAAGTACGTCACCAAGTACGTTTGGTCAAGCGTTTCGCAAATAAGAAGCACTCCGGTGACAATGCTTTCGATAACTTGTAATTGATCAGTACCGACTTTCTGAAGCAAAGGTGTTACCAACGTCAAGTATTCACCCGCCATATCTTTGAGGTCAATTGCAGCAGGGTAAGCACAGTGTAGAACCAACGAAAGTGTCCTCACATAGTGTGCTATGAGGACCGGGGTATAATGTCCGATATTGATGCCGCCACTCTCGTACCAAACAGCAACTAAAGGGAAGAAAAACTGTCTCCCCACAATGTCACGGAAATTTGGCATCTGGTCCTTGGAAACTTCAAGTGCAACGGGATCCTTGCGCAATTTGGCCGATACCCGGAGCACCTTGCCTCCTATGATTTCATCACGTGCTTCTTCCGAGGATTCCTTCATCAAATCGTTCTGGATGGCGTTTTCAATGCGAGAATACCCGTAGTCCGTGGCCGTGACAGTAGTATCGGCAGCGGCAGTGTACTGGTGATGGAGTTTCTTGGGGAGCATTTGGGTGGGGAAGGCTGCCGTCGTGAAACTGGTTTCCACAACTTCATCTTTATAGCCACGGAGAGCACGTGCACCAAAAGACATGGCCGAAAGTAAACCGAGTCGTTGCTGAAGGGAGTAGTCGCCCGTCAACAACAACTTACACAAATGAGGCGTAATATCGGGATAACTCACCACAACGGCAATCATTGCGTTCAAGCGAGAGGTCTCGAAATGCTTCTCCTCATAGTGGTTTGTCAACCCAACCAATTGGGTTAGAAGGTCCTGGGCGTAGAAAGAGACCTCAGTGCCAAATGCCAGTTTTTGCCTGAGCAACGTCGGCGTGATCTCAAGCGCAATTTTGTGTTTTTCATACGCGTTTGTGTCCTTAGTGTCTACACTGAGGTAAGCCAAGAGGTCACGCACGTATATAGGCGCGGGAACTTTACCCTTTGGGGCCAAAGTCGGGTCGTCTTCCTCGTCACTCATGTTGACATCAGTAGTTTCTTGGGCGCCATTGTTTTCCTTTAGTGTCAATGGCTGGAGATCAACAGGAATATCCTTATCTACTCCATCAGCCTCAATGATCTGGGGCGACTCTAGCACGTCCCAGGCATCTTGAAGTGACAAAGTAAAGTCGGCGGCATTGATGAAAGATACCGGGAGATCAAGCAGGCGCATGTCAGTAAGGTCATTCATGTCGAAAATGGGCGGCGCGCCAGCCATGCTGGAGAGCTGGTCAGCAAGGAAAACACCCAAGAATTTGACCTGGTTCGAGAGCGACGAGAGCCGGCTAGTTACCGCCGACACAAACTCGCCCAGGTTGAGCACGGCCTGGAGCTCAGCGGGTAATAATTGTGCACAAATACAAAGAAGTAGATGCGTCCGGTAGCCCTGTTTGACCACGGGCTCGTTGGCAAGGATAGCCGCCGAGCCCCACGAAGCAAGGAGTTTCTTAAGGAGTACAGGTGCCGCCGCATGTGCCAGTAGGGCCACCGCAAGGTTTACGTTGTAGTTATATCTGGAGACCACCTTTTCCAAGAGCAAATCGTCCCACAAAGACGAATCTAGAACATTTTTGATCACCACAGACACAGCTAGCGCGGCCTCGGTGGTGGCAGTCGCCCCAAGGAACCGTTGGGCGGCAAAATCGAGGAATTTCACAAGCACCAGTTTACGTTCAAAGCGTTTCATTTGCATGACTGTACGGTGCAAAAAAGAAGCATTTTCCTTGCAGCAAAGAACATCAAGAAGCACGGGGCTGTTGCCGAGCGAAAAAAGAGCCACCAAGAAGGGAGCAGAATCTTCTACGTCAAGCAATTCCTTGGCCAAATACGCAGTATAGGCGTCCATATCAACGAGCACATTAGGCACGTGGAAATGGGAGAAATTGACGGCGGCTTCTCGCACAATCGAGTAGAGTTAGCCCTTAAACAAGAGCTTTTCGATTTCCCTGCGTGAACCGGCCGTAGCCGACGCCAAGAGCACACTTACAAGGCCCGGTCCAAGAACCTTGTCCAAAAGACGGGTATGAGCATCTAAAACCCGAGAAATATCCCTGTGGAGATCGGCTTTCAGCCGGGAAAACATGGCAATACGCGCCGAGAGGTTGCCCAAACCTATGGATGTGCGGAACACGCGTACAATTGCATTCTGGCATGTTTCAGGCAACGAAACGTATGCTTCAGGCACGGTATATTTGAGTAGTGCAGAGACGAGACGTAGAAGGTCGACGTCATTGGAAACCTGGGTGTTTTGAATACACGTTTGGATTTGTGCCGGCAGTGGCGACAGCGCGAGAATGTCCATGGGGAATTTTATAAGTTTTTGAAAGAATTGGGGTGATTTAATGTAAAAACCTGGGGTTAGTGGTTATGGTAGGTGGGGAGCCAGTGCTAGGGCCCAGGGCCAGTGCTAGGGCCCAGGGCCAGTGCTAGGGCCAGGCCGCGCAGACGACGGTCGCTGTGCAACCATGGCCAGGTTACAAGTACAAGAAATTTACACTTTTTCGAGGAAATATTGAAATAAAAGGGGGTTGAAATACTTACAGCGCTTTCTTAAAATGATTTATTCGGTAGTATTCCAATTTTATGGCGCTTAGAATTAAAAACGTGTACCCTTATAGTTAGTTCTTTGAGTGAATTCGGCGAATCGGCTGCGATATTGTCCTGGGCCTGGGTCGCACAGGACATGGAATAGGCCCCAGGCCCGCTGTGCCCTAAGATGTAATGCAATGTAGTTAAAAAATTTAATGAAAAAGGAGGCAGAAGAGAAAAAAGGGGTGAGACAGGAAGGGGAAATTGCTAAAATCAACAAAGTAAGTGAGAACAAAAAAGAATAAACAGTTGAATTTCCGACTACTCACTTCTTTTTGCATATTTTCTGATTGGTTGAGTAGAGGATGGTCTGGCCCTGGCCCATTTATTAGTGCGGTGTAGACCTTTTTCATCATGCTTCTTCTACACACCTAGAATGGTAATAGATGAGGCATTAAAAGTGGGTTCAAAAGACAGCGCGAAGATTAATGCGGGATTTTCAAAACTAAAAAAGTATATCAATTATGTTGTATGTATTGATTCAGCCTTACGCCGTCTGACTAATCCAAGATCGCGAAACCTTGGGGACGCCCTCTGGGCCCATATGGTGGTGCCTCCCTGGAGGGTATATACATGGTTGAGTGTATGTTAAGAACCCGATTTTGTGACATTTTTCAGTGTCTGTTCTATTTTTCTCTAATTTTTACGTGTACAGGAACGGGCCAGTTTTGTGGAATCTACAGAAACTCTTCTATATTTATTAAAGCAAGAACTATTCAGCTGGTGGTGAATGCGACTGTTACACCCTCAGACACTCATACGAACATTTTTCATGCAACACATTTAAGAATAAAACTCAAGAATACACTATTTTATCCTTTTCACGAGATTTTCTTGCTGTATATCTTCATTAACTCCTGCAATATATGGCCCCATAAGAGGGACATTTTGACCGCAAATGGGGCCAAAGGACTTTGGCCCTAAGGGTTTACCCTGAATAAACTTGGTAAATTGACCAAAGCTTTAGCTGAAGGAAAGTGTCATAGACATAGTAACTTTCAGGGAAGTTTTATTTATACTCTTTCTATTACCCCGCTTTTACTAGTAAAACTTGCCTTTTGGTATCTCTCACATTTTATCACCACTGTTCTATGAGGGGCGATGTATATGGATATGATAGGGTGTAGACTAATTATTACTGTAGAATGTGATAGTACAAATTCACTAGCCATTTAATAGGAGTTTGTTAAAGAAGAGGTAGGAATATTTTTGACACTTTTTTCATAGTTGAGTATATTACTTTCTCTCCAGAAAGACGCTGCTTTCACTACTTCAATGGGAATTGACTGAATAATAACATAGGTTTTTGACACACTAGCGCACCAAAAACAATTATGAAAAAGTGAATTACCACTTTTCTTAATGACTCAATACTTGAATTAATTAGACTTATTTCTCTGAAATGCCCCATCTTTGAACTCTTTCGCACAATTGTTCACACTGCAAATCGATGACTAAATTGTCAGAGTTCTACCGAATGCACTCCTTTGTTGAAACTCTTTTTAAAGCTGAAGCAAAAGAGAAAAAGACTTTGAGTATTTATATCGAGTTGCAAAATGAATATACAGAATTAAACACTTGATTCACCCAATATGTTACTTATTCTTGAACAACATGTATCGTCGTCGTTTATTTCTAGTTCTGATTGTTTCTCGACAGAGTGAAGAGTTGTACAGAGAATTCTACTCAAACAAAAACCATATTCCTATTCATTTTTCCAGTAAGAAATAGGGGCCACGCTGAGGCATATCATAAAGAAAAGGATCGTGTGGCCACCAAATTTGGACGCAGGCGGATTTCCAACGCTTTGAATTTCTAAAACGACTAATAAACTTGATCTTTAACAACCCTACTTCTTTAATAGAAATATACACTACTGTGGCTGAGTTAGTTATGTGCCTCGAGTATTTTAGAACTTGGATTTCAATAAATAACACCAGTGTTATACCTTTCAGTATAAGTCACACTGAACCATCAATTTCAGACTTCCTGGGTCATTTAACTGAGAAAGGTTAAGCATTCTCACGAATTTAACCTACGAAACGTAAGCTTCAAGAACTTCATAAACAAATTGTGGTAAACTGACGAGACATGACGTTCAAAAGCAGGTGAGAATTTGTGGATTAAAAATGTTAGATCGGGATTAAAACCATTTCTGAGACTTCAAACCAGGTACAATTATTCAGTTATAACTTCTATCAGTTCTGCTACGGCTAAATGGACGGAATAAATGCCACTACCATAGTATTCATCAAAAACAATTCAGTAACTAATTTGTTTAAATTTTCCACACACTTCTTCATACATACTGATATTACCCCAGGGATAAAACACCAAAAACTATAAATATTTCCTGAATTTATTCTATTTGATAGGTTAAAGTTTATTCCCCACTAGATAAATAATAAAGCAATGGTATTACCCAACCTTTCCGAGGAAACACTCTAACATAGATTCCAATCCACAAACCTACTTCATCACCGGCCCATATACTTCAACTCAAAAGGACGTGCCAAACTATACCCCACACAAGCCACGACAATATTAAGCTCAAAAGAAATGTCCCCCGAAATTCTATGCGCAATCACACCAACATACCATGTTTGATTCATAGAAAGAACAGTGGATACCACACCAAACAAAAACCCAACTATACCCGCAATACCCACAGGTAAGGTGGAAACAACATTAAAGTTGGTGACATCATATCCCTTAAAGCCTTTTCTGAATATAAAGTGCTCCGAAAGAGTGATGCCAATGTATATCGACACATTGTAACCAATGATACTCAAAAAGTTGGTCATTGTGTCAGCAAAAACGTAATACGCGGGGATAGATAAGGCCAACGACACAATATTTCCTATAACACACCAACCCAAGCGGGGAAACCGGGCAAATTTCGACCAGATCGCCTGCAGGGACAATCCCAACGAGTAAGATCCAGGTAAGTTGTTTGCAATAGCTGATAATGCCAAAATAACCACACAAAACTCCCCAAATCCATGCAAACTGTCCTCAACCAAGATCTTATTCACGAGGCCGCCCACTGAATTGGTATTATACGCCTCGTTCCACGCCGCGTCAGAATTCACGCCCATAGCAAATGCAGAACCAAGAACCATAGTGAAAATACACGGTACACTCATTCCAACCACCATTGCCGAGCCGATTTTCCATGCGGCAGTGTCGCTGGGCATATACACAAAGTAGTCCGCAGTCGAAGGCGCCCAGCTGGCCACAAAACCAAAAATCGTCGTGATGTAACTTAAAACATTACCCGCCTCAACCACAGACCCGTCGTTAGCCGCCCACACAAACTTCTTGGCCTTGACGAACCGTGCGATCATGATGATGTACACAATCAAGTTGGGGATCCAGCTCCATCGTTCGTAAACGTGGATGACTTTGTACCCAAAGAACGCCATGATGCACGTGACAACCACAAAAATCAAACACCCGGCCCACGGCGGCAATTTCCCTAGCGACACTAACATTTGCACCGCGGGAAGAACATTGATGGCGTTCCAGCCAATACACGAAATAACATTGAAAAACGCAAACACACGCCCCATGATATTACCCGTAAAGTAACGCGAGAGAATCTGCTGGCGGAGACCAAATTTGGCGCCAAATACCGCGTAGAAACCAACGGGGATGGCACTGACAATTGGAACTAAAACACCACACAAGATACATGTTTTGAAATCAAGAGAGTAGTATGTTGGTCCCATTACACCCGTGCTTAGTGCTGCAATGGCCAAATTTGGCGAAAGGAACATTGTAAGTGGTGAAGTCCAGTTCCGGTCCACTCTTTTATCTTCGGGGACTCTTTCCACACCACGGATTTCTGCGTTGACTAATAACCCAAGTTTATTGATGAAGTTGGTGCCCTGTTCTAAACGTCTCTCCTGTTCAACCACATGGTGCAGCTGGTAGAAGTCTTTTTCATTGAGACTTATATTGTTTTCATCGACACTTATATTGTTTTCATCGACACTTATATTGTTTTCATCAACACTGGCTCTGTTTTCGTTGAACACTGCTTTTTTCTCTTCGTCTAGGGCCATTCTGGGTGTGGTATTAGATCTATGGATAAGTGTAGTAGTACGTGGAATTTCAAAGAAAACTTGTTTGGTTGGATGGCGAAACCGGCATTTTTAAACTAATCTTGGATTTATAGACGCGCCAACCCCCTAAAGCTCTCCAATTAATTAACTGTTTTGGCCTTCGCCGAAATAACCGGGTGCGCTATCGGAGCCGTACGTTGATGTGCATATTGACCGGGGTTTCTCGAAAGGGACCATGTTTAGGCAATATTTAGATCATGTTTGGGCCTTGTAAACGCATGAATCGGAGATAACCACTGTAATCCCGGAGAATTGCGGGATCTGGCTGATGTATTTTCGGGTGGATGTGTGCTAATCAGTGTAAGTGAGGGGAGTTCAATAGGGTGTGGGCATAAAATTCGGGCACAGACCCGGGGCACAAAACCATTATCATTGGCCGTCGGGGAGTTTAACCTAACATTTGAATTTTGAAAATGTCTCTTATTTTGGAAAGTTTTAGTATGTGAATTTAACGAACTGTTATGGTGAAATCACAAGTCTGTGCATGTTAGATAAGCACATTCCAAATGCGCATAACTTGTTTACATTTGGGGAATGATCAAATACAATGGAACTGTCTCTGCTTTTTCCTAGTTCGTGATTTCATTAGTTGTGAAGGTTCTGGAGCCTTCTTAGAGAAAGGAAATATTCCCCATTTTAACAGCATGATTATTATACTAATTTAAGGGGTGTTGCGTGGAAAGGCAAATTCTCTTTGTAGCTCGCTTTTCTGGTAAAACCTACTGAGTTAATATTTTGAGGCATTTTCAATGCCCCCTTTAATGCACGGAGAAGTAATTCCCGAAAATCTGTTGAATTTACCCAAGAAAAAAAGAGTCAATCCAGAATTCTTCAAGTTTTGCAGCCATTAATATTAGAGACTACACTAACTGGCTAAACAGATTTGGTATGAGTTAAACAATCACGAAATAATATCAAAAAATAAAGTAACTCCTTTTTGAAATGGAATATATTGATAAAAAAAAATTTCGGTGCCACAAACATCTTTGGAGTATGTGAAAAGTACACCCTCTCTAGCGCATATATATTGCGTATGCAACAACGAGTGTTCCTAAATGGAGGGGTCAAATGAGGCAAGACAATTTTGTGTAAAAAAGGCGAAAAAAGCCGTTACTATTAAATAAATAAATTTACATGATCCAGCTTAAGAAAAAAAAGTTTTTGATCCAAAATAATCTTGATGTTTCAAGGGATATGTGTGTTACGTGGGGATTTATGTGCTTCCAGAAGGGACCATTCCAGTTTGGTCGAGAATGCGAAAACGCTTTTTTACTA
The DNA here is from genome assembly GCA_030563445.1 of Metschnikowia gruessii. Classification (NCBI taxonomy): domain Eukaryota; kingdom Fungi; phylum Ascomycota; class Pichiomycetes; order Serinales; family Metschnikowiaceae; genus Metschnikowia; species Metschnikowia gruessii. The sequence continues at coordinate 12,436 of JAJMIV010000410.1, forward strand.
TCACAGTCCATTAATTTTGAATCATTTTAGAATAAGTGTCATTTTAGAATAAGTGTCATTTTAGAATAAGTGTCATTTTAGAATAAGTGTCAT
>JAJMIV010000411.1:0-12513 GCA_030563445.1 Metschnikowia gruessii
AATACATTCCAAGCCCCCCTAAATTCCCAACTTTTACTGTGGATGTGGAATTAAATGCATCACTCGGACCTGACTCGGATCGGTACAGTCATATACCAGACGCTTGTTCCAGCACAACACAACAGTGAGAACTCCCAGCAAAACATCCCTTCACACCAAGATTATTTCATTTTTCTTCCTCCTCTTACTCTCCAAAACAGTCCATTAAATATTATCTCTCATTTTTCACAACACCTGAACACGTAACACCATCCAACCATCAAACAATCAAACCATAGTTCTTGCATAGGTAGCATATCCTTATAGAGAGGACACCTACCCCTGGTCCTGCACACAGCGTCAACAAAAAAAAACATGTATCTTGTTTATTAAACCACACCCACAAAATTTGCGAATTTCACGCCCACCAGAGCAACCCGAACAACTTTCACAGCAGCAGTCAAAGCAACATTCCTCGCCACCCCTGAATTCTTCCACAAAAAGTGACTCAGGCTCTTTGCGCAGCATTGCGCTGCCGCAGCACATTGTTCGGCCCGGCAAAAGTTCCCCTTGCAACATGGGATTGCCGCGCACGTGACATGGCGCTACCATGATTTACAAAAAAAACATTTCATCAAATTCACGTGACATGGCACAATCCGCCATTGCTGCGCGCTCTTCTGGCCCCTTAACTATACGCGAGCACGGGTGCTCCCCCCTCTTCCCTATACAGACGGATTGCGGCAGACTCCACAGTTATCATAGTACATTAAGTAATGTGCAAATGTGGATCTCGAATGGAAAAAAATTATCACTAAAAAACAAAAAAACACCCGGAGTGAATATATTTTAACGGAAAAAAGCCAAGAATTTCTTACATAGAAAGGTTTTCCACTACGTTTACAAGTGACATATCTTTGTTGTTATTACGTTACTATCACGTGGCTCATCCTTTATCCGTGCTCGTATCAATAAGGTGATAGCGATAAAGCGAGAATTGGAAGAATTTACACCCACACAAAAAATAGAACAAATCAAAGTTCACAACAAAGATCAAAAAATATCATACCAAAAGATCACAAAACAGCAAAAGCCGGGAATAAAACAGATTTAATAACACCCCTTCTGTTCACAATATAGACCCCTGAAGATGCAAGAAACATCAGCCGCCCTCATTGACCAGTTGGTCTACTTTGACAACTTTATGCTCAACTCCGATACTCCCAATCTCGATTTGGATGGCCAGCTCTCGCTAGATTTGGCCGCTTTTGCAGATGACTCGTTTATATTTGCCGACGAGGATAAACCCGATCCTCACATGAGCGATATGGAAGATGACAGCGGCCATAATCTTCATAATGATATTGGACACAACCAAGTGCCGGGCCAAAGCTCTGTTCACCGGGCTCTAGAACACCGTGGAGGTCGTGATCGAGCAGAAAACTCTGGCGGATTCCACGATGGCGGCGGACCAAAGGCCGCGGACCCCGCGGACCACGCGGCAAACCTCCCGGACCACTCGGACCACACGGCGAACCACACGGCGAACCACCGGGACCACACGCGGGACCACACCCCAAACCACACCCCAAACCACAACGACCACTTCCCCTTGGCCATCCATGAAGGTCCGGGCTCGTCGTCCTCGCTCTCGCTAGCAGAACCTTGGTTCAACCAGCCAAAAATCGATAACCAGGACCCCTCGGCTCATGGTTCTGGACGCAACCAGTTGCATTCGCTTCTCAACGATAAAATCAAGGCAACGAAACGCAATAAGTTCCAGAACCATGTGGGCCACAGTCATGGAGCGGCCAGCGCCAACCACGGCCCAGTGCGTGAACACTTCTCGCCGGTTCCTGGTCAACAGCCACCTGAACAGGAGCAACACGACCACCACCACGACCACCAACAAGAACAACATTCTTCGCATACGCCACAACCACGGCCCGAGCTCCAGCTGCACCACAGCCACAGCCACGTCCACCAGGAAGAAAGCTTCCGTGAAGCACTGCCAGTATTGACCAACTCCACGGACCACCGGATCCCGGACCTCACCAGCTTGCCGAAATACCCGGTTCCTCCCGGCGCAGAAAGCTCGCTCAAGAAAGCAGGGCTTTCGCAGAACCAGATCGACTTGCTTTCTGCGCTCATCGCCCAGCACCAGACGTCGTTGAAGACCGAGGACGGTCTGCAGCGTCCACAGCGTCCGGCGGAACCTGCTACAAGAGAGCCTCGGTCCGCGCTGCCTTCGTCGATCGTGCCAACGCTTATATCCCACGGCCCTACGCCATTGAGTCAAGCCGTGACAGCGAAGGATTTGGAACACTTGAATGCCCGGTCTCTCAGTCGCCAGAACTCGGTTGTAGGACAAGCACAGTCCATGAATGCTAGTCCAGTATCAAACTACAGCTCAGAGCACAGCAATGGAAGCACCATGTCGGTGGTGTACTCTCCATACAAAGAGGCGTCTTCAGGCAATGTATCAGATGCACACGTGCCCGGACAGGACGTCACCAAGCGTAAACGTAATACCGCAGCCAGTGCTAGATTCCGGGTCAAGAAGAAGATGAAGGAGAAGGAGATGGAGACCAAGATCCTGCAGTTGAGCGACATGATCCAGAAGTTTGAGTTGCGTATCGACGAGTTGGAGATGGAGAACCGGTTCCTCAAGAACCTTGTGATCGAGAAGGGCAACCGTGATTCTGATGAGGAGTTGCGTCTATTGAAGGACAAGGCCAAGTACGTTGACTCGCATGACTTGAAGTGATGTGTGCAACAAGGTTTAGTCTTACAGGTATAGTACGGGAATACCTTACAATGGACCCAAACTTGACGCGGTTTTGACCCATTTGGGGCCTTTCAGGTAACCCAAAGGATTACATTCGAGGCAGAACCATCGTTATTTGTTTGGCGATAATTTATTGATGCAGGGCATTGGAAAGCACCGAGGTGTTTTGGGTGGCTTCTTTGGGTGGCAGAACCATCCAAGTTTCATTCAAGTTTCATTCAAGTTTCATCTTATAAAGTTTCATCTTATAAAGTTTCAATTCAAAGGCATCCGGCCTTCTCTTTACAGTTTCATAGTTACCCCAATATACATGAGATATTAACTACGTCAACATTAGATTCGATTGAGTGGTGGTTGTATAGTCTATAAAATTCCGGGTAAAAGCACATTAAGAATTGAAAAGGAAATGGAAGGCAGGGAGCCCGAAAGCACATGTGGAGTGGTGATCTACTCATAAATATAACTGCTCGGGCTTCTCGGACGACGCGCGGCGGGTCCGCAACTTCTTCACCGTCTTCTTCCAGCCAGAGTACTCACGTATGTTATCAAACACCGACCCTAGGGAAGAGCCCCTGGAGGAGGGACGCGTGGAGTTGGTCCCGGCAGAGTTTGCTCGGCTCTGGGTGCCGCTGGACTCGCACGAACTGGCAAGCTTCAGCGTCTCGTACAGCTCGAGGGTCCTCTCCCATTGAGCCAGGAGGTCCGGGCTGATGGTGTGGAAAATGGTCTCGGGAGACAGCACCTCGCTGCGCGAAGGCACGTCCATCACCACAATGTCGGGAGCCAAGTTCTCCAGAAACCGGCGATGAGCATGTTTCCTGTCGGGGTGCAGCTCGCGCGTGGTGGTGATGAAGTCGTTGTAGTTTGCCGAAAGAAGCTCGTACACCAACTTGCGCAACACGCGCAACTCCTTGGGTTCGGGCAACGTGTCGGCACAGAAATGGTCAAGGAGTTTGCCCGGCACGTTGACTTCGTGGGGTGCCGTGCGCGATATGTACGTGTCGTAAATTGCTCTCCAGAACAGCACTAGCTTCAGGTTTTCAATGATGGCCTCGTCATCTAGAAACGGCACGTTTTCTGCCTGGCCGAATCGGCTCATGTACTTGTCGACATCCGAGATAAAGTCGAGATTCTCGCCACAGTGAGAGAGGCGCAAGAACTCCACAAACGCGACCCTGTTGTAGGGGCCCGATTGCACCGCCACTTTATGTGAGTGGACGATTTCATCTAGCGTTGGGATCATGTGCGTAGGTAGAAACTGGATGGACATTGTGTGGGGGAGGGTGGGGGATTGCGTGGGGGCAGGCGTATAGGGATTGTCGGATGTTCCTCGGCGGCTGTTCCTCAGGGGGTGTTCCTCGGCGGGTGTTCCTCGGCGGGTGTTCCTCAGGGGAATTCTCGGCGGCTAGGACTTTGTGTAGCAGTATTCGAACGATTCTGAATATACCAATTCCTGAAATCGTCAAATATTTAATGTAATCCTGTTATGGACTCTTATCAACTGTGCACTGTTAAGGATTGTTAAGAACTGTTAAGAACTGTTAGGGACTGATATGTCCTTGAAAAATGTGATAAGAAAAAGCGGACAATGTGAAATGTGGGGATTCCAGTGGTTTTATTGTGGATGGTGAGCCTTGAGCGGGCGGCTAACTCGAAATAGTAACAATAGATAGGGCACGAGGTGGAAATTGAAGGACCAAAAAAGAATGATGATAATGACGTGAGTCAATTGAAGAATTAATAAAGAAAAGAAAGGTAGTAAGATATATGGAAAGGAAAAGGAAAACAAGACAACAAAAGAAAAAGAAATCCACGAGCCCCTGGCGAACAAAGCATAATCTTCTCATGTGAGACAACCCGAACACCAGTGGGCCTCCAGACAAAAAGGTGGCTGTCGCTCTTGGCGTGCGCATATAGATTGAGGACAGATAAATAGCGCAGCGGGCGGCTGTATGCAGTCCGTGCATTGAAAGTTGCGAGTGTGTGTGTAATTGTGCGAGCGAGCGTGCATGTGTGCCACTATCAAGAGCCGCAATTTATCGCTTGTCGATAACAGTATGGTTATGTTAGCCACGGGTACAGGAAAATACCCGCAAAATACCCGCAAACAATAGCGCTCAACGGAAAGAATTTCCCAGATTCGTGGTCCACTCGGAGGCACCTCGGTGGAATTCTCGGGGTTCTCAGTTTTCTTCTGGGTAACCTTTTTCGTTGTATTGGCCCTATTACTAATGAGGCAAGAATTGGTCACCCGTAAACCGTAAAAAAGGTAAATCCTCTCTACACTCCTCATCTGAGTTCGTCTGAGGCAATAATTGCGGAAATGAGGGGATCGGCGCCGCGACCTCGCAGTTACGGCAGCCACAGTGCAAATATCAAGAACAAAAAAAGACAAAAAGGGAGGGGTAGATCCCACCGCTGTCAGCGCACAGCCGGCCCGCATGGGAGATTGTCGGATGTGGCACTTGGTGCACGGGTGTGTGTGGGCCCGAATTCCAATTGTTATTTTACTAAACACCAAGGGAATAATTGCTCACTTTCCATGTTGATCGGGACATATTTGTTCTGGGCGGTCTGGGTCTTACTTTCTGGTATTACCACTTTCTGGGTCTTACTTTTTGGTATTACCACTTTTTGGTCTTTACTCTGAATATGCCTGTGTTTGTATTTTACTGACTTCTACTGTATATACTGGTTTTCACTAACCTACTGTATCGACTGATATTTACTGAATATTGAATTCTACGTGTTTCCTGCATACAAACGTAAATGTGTATCTCCAGTGATTTTCTCACGGAACCCCTTTTCTGAGGATTTCAGCCCGCGCCCGTGGCCTTTTCCTTATCTTGGGAATGCATAGTGTTTGAAGTGAAGCGGAGCACAGGCTGACCAACTGTGCAACACCAATTGTGGAGAAACGAGAAAATGGGAGCAAACGGGAGTGTACAGTCACGACAGCCAACACTCAATTCAGTAACAATAAAATAATCATATTCCTTAGAATGGCGTGTTTCTTTTTGGGGCCAGAAAAGTGTCGGTAGTCTAGGTCATTAAATTTATCATTTTGTAATTCCATCTACTTGCTATTATGCTAATTTGCTAGTCCACTTTGTTGCTCTACTAATTTGCTAATTGTTGCTCTACTAATTTGCTACTTAACTACTTTACTACCACTTGCAATGATTCAATTGACACCCAGAAGATTTCTCTGTTCGTGACACTCACTTCAATTCACCAAAAAAGTAATGCCAAAACAGCAACCCATTGTTACTCCAAAAATCAAAAATTCAAAAAATAATTCTCACCCTGGCATAAATCAGCTCCACTAGATTTACTAAAGCTGGCTGAAACAGGAAACTTTTCATCCTGCGTTCCAACGGCCCCGTAATTTCAGGCCAAGTTGCATGGTAGATCGGACCATGTACACCAACTGCACTGCCCCGGCCAGTCTTTTCTGGTGCTGTTAGTAAACGGCTGATTTACGCCTGCGTCTTGAAATAAATGATTATCTCTAGAGTCTAGATTTATGGCTCATACTTATCGTTCATCGTATCTTTATAGTTCTATTCTGTATTTCTGTATTCCAGGTCACTATTTCCTGTTATATTTCCTGTCTCTAAATTTCCTGTCTCTAAATTTCCTGTCACTATATTTCCTGTCACTATATTTCCTGTCACTATATTCCAAGTCTCTATATTCCAAGTCTTTACATTCCAAGTATTCCTATTCTCTTTTTCTCTCTTTCTATTTCTAAAATTTCCTTCACTTCACTCTTGTGATACCCTTTGGGGTGGCTAGGTCGGTACTAATGATTATCTTTGTTTAATTTCCTCTTGGCTGCGGAGTCTCGTGCGAACACCCAAAACTGGGCACAGGATTATTGTTCTGGGCCACCTTCCCAATTGGGCCAAATGGTTGAAGGATGTTTTCAGCAAATATAAAGCTTGCGGTTTAATGATTGTGTTTTTATTGAGTATTCGGATTTTTTCATTGTCGGCATTTTAAAAATGTATTGCTCACTTTTGGTTGTTTCTGCCACAGTAGTTAACAGTTTGGTCCTTCCACCTTCTACACCTTGTGTCTTTACTGTTTGTTAGGGTCGATATCTTTTCTGTCTGAATTATCTTCTCTGCTTTATTAATACAGTATTTCATTAATTCATAATTTCATTAATTCATTAATTCAGTATTTCATTAATAAAATTTTTCTCTAAACCTGTGACTAATATTTTGAAAACCACCTCGTGCAATTCCCTTTTGTTAACTCCTCGTCTATTTTCACTGTCTTGAATCACCATAACCGACATGGCCGCACCTAATAAAACTCATTGTCGGATCTCTTCGCATGAGTCTCTTTTGGGACATTTACTCTATTGGTATTTTACTGATTCATATTGTTCTGTTTGTTAATTTTGTTTATATTTTTTAATAGTTAACTATTTTATTATTTTACTATTTTACTTTTTATTTCTATTATTTCTATTTTTCCTTTCGTTCGTTATTCATTGTTTAAAAACGTCGATTGCCGTTCCGCCAAAATCTTGCATTGTTGCATGGAATTTTCTCTTTCGAGAAACCACATGTCTTTTCCCATCCGCCCGATCAAATTTGAGCCTTGTCAGTTCCCCGCAAACTACAAATTGTTAATTCTCTTTTTTTTTCTATTGTTTGGCTTTTTAGATTATTTTGGTAAAGGCTGATGTTTCGAGCCTTGTTCGGAAAGGTCCACAAGTATCCAAAGTCAACCTCTATATGGGAAATGCGAGATCTTGACGAATAATCAACCAAAACTGATTCTTATTTTTGATGTTTTGGGTCAATCTTTTGGCTGTTTTTCGGAGAACACTGTGATTTATCATGATTCATGGTTTATGTTGGTTTATGTTGGTTTATGAGCGATAGTGTAGGTGTTTGTTTCCTCCGATTGATCTGCGATATGGTCCACGCAATACTAAACCTCCTACTTCAAATTGTTCTTTCTTGGTTTATTGACTTATATACTTTCTTGGTTTTTCTTTTTTCGGTTTTGGGTTCTGGCTTGGTTTCGGCCCGTTTGGGTTTTGACTTGCTCCATTCTTTCATGCCACGGTGGCCCTCTACCCGAGCATTCCACCTGATAGCATATCAAAAGCACCCACTTCATAATTACCATATCCAATGGATCTTTTTGTTGCCAGGCCATTGAAAACACATAGTCAACCACCAATCCATAAGGCCTTCACGTCAACACCTTGTTTCGGGGCACCATCACAATTACTCGTCCGAGTCGGCACCCTTGACGTTCACAGAAATCGCATGGTACACAAGCACCAATCCAACGGAAACAAATCCAAATGTCAACACCACAGTGTTCAAGCCCTCGTCAGATATCATTTTCACCAATTATTCGTTGTAAACTATTGTGGTGAGGACTCGACGCCATGCTGTTCACTTCCCAAACTTTCGCGCACTCGCGCACCAACGTGATCACGTGCACGCGTCGCCTTCTCAATTAAAACACCTCCAAAAAGCTAACCATGTTCTTGCAATCTGCTCTCCCACCACAAAATGAAACCTCCCAGATCGCTAGAAGAGCTTCTTTACCATAGACTCATGACATCGCATGCCTTCCACTCGTGGGTCAGGAGAGTTCATGCTCGGATCAACCGTATACCTTTGGAGGAACAGACTTTGGAGAATGATAACTCAATCCATCTTCTGAATTATCGCCCCTCAACCTGGCACAAGGTCAACGCCTTCCGGGTTATCTTTTGGGATGAATTAAAGAAGTCTTTCACTTTTAGAAGTTAAGTTAAAGTCCATGTTGCGGTGGGTTTTGGTTCACGCCGTTCACCCCATGATGGAATTCTTGTTTGCCACCAAAAGAGCATTTCTCGGCGTGGAAACAACATCATTCTGCAACGCGGCGAAGATGTCATTTTGAGAGTGCAAAGAATAACTCTTACTGACAACATCCTCTTCGCATCTGTGGATTTTGTATCTCGGCTTGGTCGATTTCTTCGTAACCTCCTTCAATGACCACGAAATCACGAATGGGCCCGTGGAGGTGACAATGTGAGTCTCGTCCTCGGTCAACGACGTGTTAAACACACCACGAGTAAAATTAATCTTTGGTTTGCCGGTCCACAGAGTAATCCGAGTCACGTCTTTGGGGTCGAGGGTCAACCTCTTAGGAATTGGCTTCTTGTCTGCGTCAAAGTATTTCTTGAACCCGATCTCGCCCGCGTTCTTTTGCCCTGCCCCGATCTTCGCATCAATAAGAAGCAACAGGCCTTCGCACGTGGCAATCACCCACCGACCGTCTTTGGTGACGTCCACCCCAACGTAACTCTCTCCAATCGAAGGAAGAGTGACTGTGCTCTTTTTGCCCAATCTGTCATAGAGACGGATCGTTCCGTCCTTCAGGGCCACGGCCACCCATCCCTTGTCAGTAACCGCTAAGGTTTCAAAGTTGGTTTTGGTCTTATAGGCCTTGTATGAGCTGTCTGAAGCAACCTTGCTGCCGCTTAACCGGGGGTCAATATGGAAGAGCGAGTTCGAGGAAGCTCCTATTAATTTTTGTTCATCGGTGAGAGGCGCAAACTTGGAAACAGGGGCAAACGACTTGAACAGGCCATTGTCTCCAACGGACCAAGACTCAACAATCTGGCCCCGGGCCAAGTCCATCTTGTAAGTTGTATTATCTTCCGCACCTTCCTTCGTCATTAATAAGTAATTGTCTCTTTGGTGGAGCATGTTCAGCTTAGGAATGAACTTCTTGCCGTCTGTATCCTTAATAGAATTGACCGTGGTCATGAACTCCATGCTGTCGTCGCCTTGTTTAAAAACTCCAAGGTTGTCACCTCTGGTGACATAGGACCGGTTGTTTGCATTACCAACTGACAAGCCGGAATTTGGATCCTTCAATTGCAAAAACTTTCTCTTCTCACGAGCAGTAACTTTGTCGTCATCTTCCTCTTCATCTTCGCTATCTGAAGGCACAAACAAGGCTGATTTTCTTGTATACTTTGACTTGACCTGGTTCTTGATGATCTTTTCGATACGTTCATCATTAGGCTCTTCTTCATCTTCGTCGGCTTCGCTGCCGGTAGTTTCTTCATCATCGTCACCACCCAAGTCCATATTTTGCACTGTGCTGGTCAAATAGGCCATGTCTGGGTCAGTGCTTTTGAGTTTTGGATTCAAACTCTTGGCCATTGCATCCTGGAAATGATGGCCAAAGCGATAGAAGTCTTCAATGGTGTGGAACTGGAAGAGCATGGAAAAGGACGCACCAGTGCCCTTTTCGTTCACCGAGTAGAAGTTGAAGATAAATGCCAAGTTATCGACGTTGAAAACGGGGTTAATCTCTTGTGCGATAGGCACCGAGAAGGCGAATTTCGGCGTCTGTGACACCAACGAATAGAGTGTTGATTTCATAAGACTGATGTCGCAATTAGGGACTACCAAAATAAACAGGTCGGTGACCGCATCGAAGATACGGAGCTGGACCTTGTAGGAATCCACGACCGAACCTTCTGCGGTGATGGAGTCTTTGAAGATGAAGAAGGGAATGCTGGAGGCGTCGCCGTAGCTTTCTTCGTCGGAGTGTTCTTCTTCCTTTGCGTTTCCGCCAATCGACTTCAACTGGTGCAACACGTCCAAGGACTCATGGGCGCCGCTATTGGCACGCTCCTTCTTTTGTGTCGAGCCGAACTCCGCGGCCAAGTCAGCCTCGGAAACGCCGGCTGAAGACTTGCCGTACTTTTGCTCGTAAAGACACCCGTACAACGCACGCATGAAGGTGTCTACGTCAGTGTACTTGATTTCCTCATCGATGGCAAACTCCAACCGCTCGCCGATGTCGCCATTGACGTCACGCCATGCGATGATTTGAGAGCCGTCGTCCTTGGTCAATAACCGCACTTGCAAGTCTTCAGTGAGGAAAAACAGCCGCTCGTCGCTATTGCGCATGGCCTCCAACGCAGCGTCGTCATCGTCACCATCCTCAAATTCGCCCGTCGATTGGGAACTCGACTCGCCTTCCTGGTACGCTCTTGTCACTGACAATTGGTAACAAAAAGGCTTGGTTGTACGCTTCATAGAAAGCACACAATCGTTGAAAAGGCACTCAAGTGCCCCTTTTGGCAGTAGGAGCGAGCGGGCCAAGAAAAACTTGCCCATGGGGATACTGGCAATCTCGTCCGTAGGGGAAGTTTTGATGAACTTTCTGAGGAGATTCATGGTCGGCGGCTAATTTTCTAAACAGTGCTGTTTATGGCGTGGAATAAGTTTCTGGAGTGAATTTTTCGCTCAAATAATATGCAAACGTTTCTTGGGGTATTTTCTGGTGATTTCCGGTGGTTTTTGGCTTTTGTTGAAAAAAAATCAGACAAATAGCAATAAAAACAAGAAAAACACAAGAGAATGTGGGTAGTCAGTCAGGGATAATAACACAATCAGATCCCAGAAAAAAAAACCGTTAGTGAGGATTTCCTGTTTCTGTACTTTTGAATTATTCCTCTTGAAGACCACTGGCTGGAAGAGAATGGGAAAAATACCAAAGTGGCGGGTAGAAAATTAAGGATACGTGGAAAAGATAACGTTATTTATGGAATGCCTGATCCTTTTCTGCGCTTTGTGCTGGGTGCAGGAACAATGGTGTAGGAAAATGTGGAGGTACTTAAAAAGTTGTGGATGCCAGATTTTGGGTTTAGGTGGTGGTGATGATGATTTCATTAATATTGGGACCTTTTCTAAGACCTATTTTTAATGCAAGTATATATTCTAGAGTGTGTTTTTGGGGTAAATATGGAGTTTGCAGACTCAACCGTGTCCCTGGCGCTGCGTATCACGTGACTAAAGAAAGTATATCCAAGGTACCCAAAAAGGCCAAATAGTGACGCTATATTTTGGTAGAAGAAGAAAAAGAATGAATTTAGTGGGCTCTTATAACTTAGTTTCTCTTCATAATATACCTAAAAGCCTTTCTGGGGGATGTTTTGGTAAGCCTTAGAGGGGTAATATACTTATTTGGGTGTTTCCGTGTTTCCAGTGCGGCACATTCGCAGCCAGTCCATACATCATTCCAATACTACAACTTATGAATACCAAATACGTACAATGTTATCTTACAAGAAAATGGATTTACACAGTGAAGAAATTGCAAAAATTACAAAAGAATCTCACACACAAGGCATAGCAAATGGTACAATTTGTAGGTCTCATAACTTTAGGGTTAACAATATGATTCAGTACTAAGCTCATGGATGAAACTTCGTTAGTTTATTTTTCCTTCAGACAACATTAGTACTATTACCAATTTGAGTTTTACTAAACACAGTATCAACGACTCAGGGAAGCAGAGGGGTACACATCAGTCGAAGAAGAGTCAGTTTCATTCATAGTTAAACAATATGTTTTTGCACATTCCTGGTTGCTCTTGACACAGATCCCAACATTTCTGGTATTTTTTCTTCCTGTATCTTAAAACTACTTGTTTAAGAGGTGTACTTAATGGTGGACTTAATGGTGGAAACATCAGGGGGTGCCTATACCATTGCAGCTGTGTAATCACAGTGGTTTAAATGGGCTAAAACTTCACGCTTTTTTTAGTAAATCTGAAGTTAGAAAGAGTACAAATATGGGTTTTTTGTGCAACCACATGAACAGTACAGTAACATCGCTTTATATGCATAATACGTTATTCGCATATCACGATAAAAGTATAGGATTCGCATGTATTTAATCAAAATGCCTGTCAACACT
>JAJMIV010000413.1:0-12462 GCA_030563445.1 Metschnikowia gruessii
TCTTCCGATCTCTTTTCCTATACTGTAACCCAGAAACGAGTGCGGTTTGAATAAACAGCGTTTTTCACTTACATACCGATTCGCCATTTTGCTCCCAATTTTTCACCTTTTATTTATATATTCCTAGAATAAACACACCAAGAAACCAACTAAATTTATAAAAAACTTAAACTCATCCAAATTCACATTGTTGCCCTTACTGGCATTATCACAGACAATCATCTTGATTCTCACTCACCACTAACTTCTGCAGGTAAGTGCACCTCGCAGCACCGTTTCATCACTCTTCTTCATCACTCTTCTTCAAACTTTTTGCATCAAATCACTCATAGGAATCACAATGGCGACGGTTTCTGGAGCATGTGTGATCTCAAAAGTTTCGGGGATCCTCCAAATTTACGAGGACACCACGCCATCCAAGCTTCTCTGGAAGGCAATTGACCAGGATAAGTCACTTGAAATTCCATTGAATAAACTCTCCAAGCTCCAAGCATCACCCGAATCTTCCCCCAAAATGCTTCTTCGTCTCTTCTACGAGCTCCCTGAATCGCCGGAAATCAAGGATCTAAGGCTCACCTTCAATAACCGCCAGACCATGACGGCAGTCAAGGAAACCTTACAGACCATTGTAGCACGGCAAAAGACCGTCATTAAAGATACACCCACGCCGGCACCAAACGGTGGAAACTCCGCTAATGGAACCCCGGCGCCTACGACAGACGCCAACCGCGAAAACTCGCCTGCTACTGGCGATCCGTTGGACTTTTCCACCCCACAATCTTTGAGCGATGCTAGTCTACTAAAAAATAGACAACTTCAACAAAAACTTCTCTTGGAGGACAAAACCCTCCGCAATATCTTCACCCAGTCGGTGATCAAGTTCAAGCTTTCGCCTGCCATCTTTTGGTCTACAAGAGTGGGCCAGTTACGTACGTTTGCCTTGAGTATCTGCCAACATAGAGGGCCCTATAATGTATTATCTGCAATCAAGCCAGTGGCCACTTCAGACAACCAGGTCAACGTCAATGTCACCAGAGACACCATCAAGGAGATCTTCGAGACATACCCGATTATCCGCCGCGCTTGCCATGAGCTTGTGCCCGAAAAACTCAACGAGGGAGAGTTTTGGTCGCGTTTCTTTAACTCCAAGTTGTTTCGCCGACTTCGTGGAGACAAAATCAACAATACCAACACCAGGGGTGACATGGTCATTGACAAGTACCTTTATGTGGATGCAGACTTTGTAGAAAACGAAGAGAATGGCGGTAAAGGGTCGTATGCCGATGCTTCCAAAGATAAAAAAGTCAACAAGTTCATTGATTTACTCGGAAATGAGGTTGACAACCCACAAAAACTAGGGGTGTCGCCTGATTTCACCATGAAGTTTTCCGACGAAACAGACGGGAAGAACGGGCCCAGTTTGAATGCGCGGATCGACCCTTCTTCTGGAAAGAGAGAAAACGAAATGTTGGTGTTGATGAAAAACATGAATAAGTTGTCTAGTAAGATGATCAATTACAACAACAGCGCCCTTGCAGATGGCACTGCGCCCGAAGATATCATCGAGGAAATGGAAAAAGAGGTGGAGATCAACGATCTTAACGAAACAAATGAGTTGCAATATATCGAGCTTAACTTGGATACTCATATTGCAAGACACAGTCTTACGGTGGAACGTCCTTCGTCTGCACAGAATGCGGGAGAGGCGTCTCTGGCGGAGCTTGAAAGTTATTTCCAAGAAAACATTTTCGAGGCATCCTCTCAAGGAATTGATCTTAGTGAAACATACAGTTCTAAGGGAGACGAGATCAACAAGGCCAACCATGATATCACAGCTTTGGTCAAGCATAACTTTAGGGTGTTTAAGCTGACACACAGCTACAAAGATGCCAATGTGTCTGCTGAAACACCCCTCCTAGACAACCAGACGGTGCAGGATATAATTGGCTTTAACATCACGTTGACGGAGTTCCTACTGCACTTTTGGAATCTATTTATGAATGGAGGAAACCCGGTGCAACTCAAAAAGTTGTTTACTGCATTACGCAACAGCCAGACGACATTGTCGGACCTCGACAAGCAACTCAAAAACATCATCGAAGAAAATCCCCAAGCTAAGGAAAACGAAAAACTACGCGAAAAACTTCTTAAAGATCTTGATACTTGCATGTTTCCCTTATCTTCGTCGCTCTCTAAAGCGATCACTGAATATGTTGCTGCAGTGCGCGCAGCAAATGAAGAATCAGCCAAGGAAGGTTTAATTAACGAGAACGGCAAACGGCCACTAGTTGAGTAAAAGGTGCGCTAAAAATTGAAAACTGAGATATTGAAAAATCACACAAAGAGAATACTATTGCTGTTTTATCGGATTTGATCTTGCATCTGGCATCTTATTTGGATTTGACTTGGATTTGGCTTGGATTTGGCTCTTACGGATATGCCATGCTCGTGGCCTTTATGCACACCACGATGAGGGACCCACAGCCATCGCGGAAAAGTAAGGCGAAAACCTCTGCTCCGCATATTCTACAAATCCCATATTCTACACATTCACATCAAAAATGCCCGGGGAGCAAAAGACGAACGAAGTGTTGAAAGGCATTCGTAACAAGCAAAGACGTCAGAAGGTTTTTGCCGCAATTCAGGCGGAAAAATCCAAGGAAAGACATCTGGCCAGAGCTTCTAGAGCCAAAGAGGAAAGACAGAATCCTCAACTTAAAGAAGAGAGACTTGCTAACAACATCCCCGAGACCATTGAATCCAAGAGAGTTTTCGATGAAACTATTGCTGCTGAGGTGGAAGGCGAGGATGAATTTTTCGAGCTCTTCAACAAGTCCGAAAGAGAACCTAAGGTTTTGATCACCACCAATTCCGGAGCCAAGAAGGCCGCATACGAATTTGCAGACATTCTTACGGAGTTCATTCCAAACGTCACATTCATCAAGAGAAAGAGAGAGTATCTGATGAAGGAGATGGCTGCGTACTGCTCCAACAGAGACTTCAGTGACTTGATTGTTATAAACGAGGACAAGAAGAAGGTGAATGGTCTTACGTTCATCCATTTGCCCGAGGGCCCCACGTTCTACTTTTCCGTGACGTCTTTGACAACCACGGAAATGATCAAAGGACACGGTCGTGCCACGTCTCACATTCCTGAGCTTATTCTCAATAACTTCAACACCAGACTAGGTAAGACCGTAGGCCGGTTGTTCCAGGCCATCTTTCCTCCACAGCCCGAGATCCAGGGAAGACAGGTGATCACTTTGCACAACCAGAGAGATTATGTGTTTTTCAGAAGACACCGGTACATTTTCCGCAATGACGAGAAGGTGGGTCTCCAGGAGCTAGGTCCTCAGTTCACATTGAAGTTGAGAAGACTACAGAAGGGTATTAAGAACGAGATTGAATGGGAACACAGACCAGACATGGAGAGAGATAAGAGAAAGTTCTATCTTTAAGCTTGTTTACCTTGGATGGTTCTTAGGTGATATCTTAGGTGTATCTTAGGTGATATCTTCAGTATTATATCTTAGGTATCATATCTTAGGTGATATCTTAGGTGTGCCGTCTTAGGTGTGCCGTCTTAGCTGTGTTATAAGTCCTATTCTTTGATGGATCAGAATATATTGCGAGTTGAAGTTGCTGAATGAAATACAGCTTCGACCACTGGTGTCCGATCCATTGCATCTAGAGGTACACTAACGGCGGTTGTCTGAAGGCCCGTTTCATAGACCATACATTGCCGTGATTAAACTTTAGACCATGCCTCGAGGAGCCCAGTAATCTGTGGGAAATGCGTTTAAGTATGAGAAAAATAGAAAAAATAGACAAAAAGAAAACAGAAAAAAAAGATAAAAGAAACAGGAAACTAGAAACCACCAGAACAGTAAAGTCATAGTCTTGTTAAATCGTTTGCAAAATAAAAGGGGAATAATCCCCTAGTCACATGACTCGACATCGGTGGTGCGTTTATCGTTGGCCCAGAAAATATGGCTTTTCCTCCACCTAGATACTAATTACAATGACTTAAGTGGCTTAAAATGGTTAAAAGAGTGTCCAGAGCAATACAATGACTTAACTGATAATACGAAAAATAGTAAAAACGTTCATAGTAGTTGGCCCAGGGAGGCGTGAAAGAGCATTCTTCCCTACTGCAGAGCTATCATTGATTCGTGAATGAGTTTATCTGGACAGAGATTTTGTACACTATTTTGTTGAACACTTAAGTTAATTTGTGAGCAGCTAGAGGGATCTCTATCATATACAGTCTTAGGTATCAGTAAGAATTTGTAGGTGATTCTGACAAAAAGAAGGGAAAAAATAATCTTAAAACGGCGTTAAATTGGCTTAAAACAGCTTAAATTGGCTCACATACAAACTTACAATATCACATTGGCAATGGCCCTAGACGGGACAAGTATCCTGTACAAGTAGACCACCTCCACGCGCAGTTTTAGGCCACCTATTCAGAACAAGGATTCAAAGCAGGCGAGGCAGGCGGGGCGAGGCCGGGCACCCCAGCCAATGGCCGGATGCGGTTCCAGATGAAACGGAAAGAGCAGTAAACAAAACACACAAACAATGCAAATGTTTATATTATAACAATGTGCAAGTAAAATAAACATCAATACAATTCCAACAATACAACAAAAGGCGCGAAATACAAGCTCTGCAATATAAACTTCGCCAAATACAGCAGTACGGCAAAACCTGGCCCCAACACATCCGTACCTCCCAATGTACCAGGGCTCCATGCCAGGCTGGGCCCCCTGCGACAATCTCCCGCCCGCCCTAATTGCGTCGCGCTTTGCGCTGGGCTCCCAGCAGAGGCCCGGTATGTTTGTTGGCCCAGTGGCCCAGTGCGCCATTTACGGCCCGCGCGTGACGTCGTAGACGAAGCCGGCCCTATGTATTTGGAATCGCATAAGCACATACTCCAAAAAGAATAAAACAGTTAAACACAATAAAAAGCCCCAAGGCCCCTAACCTACAAAAACACTTTTTGCTGATTTGAATCTTCGCGTTCTGTATTCTTGAGTGGTTGTTTCCTCCGTTCGTTACTTCACTTCGAGACTTCGTTTATTATTTTGCGGTTTATTTTGCGTATCATTTAGCGTATCATTTAGCGGTTTATTTTGCGGTTTATTATTTTGCGGTTTGGTATCTATCTTTTTTCCGGGACAACTTACCTGCAATCGCCTTTCTTTGCTTCAGACCAGTCCTCCCAGAAGAAAACCACTAGAAAACGCCCCACAAAAGCTGCCACAAGAAAACATCCTCTTGAAGGACAACAAAAATTGATCTGGTTTTCACTCTGCACTTTTTTACACACTTCTATTATTACACACTTCCTTTTACACACGTCTTTATTCACACTTCCGTCTTCCTTCACCTCTGATTCTGCCCCACCATTTCCAATCAGCAATGACCATGGAAAACACCGGAGTGTCGCAAATTCTCCAGGCCCTAGATGTCATCTATGAGCCCAAATCTTCAAATGCCCAGCGCAGAGACGCCCAGGTGTTCTTGGAGTCGGTCAAGGCCAGCGACGAGTCGCCGTTTTGGGGCTTCCAGTTGGCCCTTCCGGAAAACTACGGCTCCAACTATATTGTTCGTCATTTTGGTCTTTCGCTCCTCCAGCATGCCATTAACAAGAAGTTCCATACTTTCGACCGGTCCAAGGTGCTTGTGCTTCGAGAATGGATCACTACTCTTGCTGAAAAAACGCTCGAGGACGATTCCCATTACTTGAAGGAAAAATTGGGCTTTTTATGGACCTCGCTTGCCAAACGCATCTGGGGCTCTTACCTCGTGAAGGCAAAGCAGGACCTGGACAACGACAACTTGACCCCCGAGGACGCCGAGGATGGCTGGGTATCCATGGATGCCGATTTATGGCGTCTTTGGAACAGTTCCACGCAAACCAGAGAATTATCTCTTATTATCTTGCGTACTCTATTCGAAGACATTTATTTACTTGACGACCCCGTGGCCGGCAAGCGCACAAACATTCTCAACCAGCTCAGCGTCATGATATTGACGCCGGACTCGGTTCTAGAGCAAATTTATGAGCCCAGCCCGACCTTATCCATGTGTAAACACTCCAAAGACGGCTGGTTGGTCGAATGGAGCAAATTTTTGGTGGAAACTCTCACCAAACACGACCCGGCATCCCCGGAAGTGCAACGGTTTGCGCCCAAGATCCTCAGCACGTTCAAGACGTGTTTACACTGGGTCCAGCCTTCCGTTTTGAGAAGCCAAAACATCTTTACTACTTTGATCAACATTTTAACCGTCCCCGACATGAAGTTGAAGACTCTCGCTATCGACTGCTTGCACATCCTTTTCACAAGAACATATAGTGACGCGGAAGACTTTGAATTCTTCATCGGCAGTATTTTCTCGCGTGAAGGAATCGAAAAACTTTCCAACTTTTACCTCTCTCTAGTCATTGATCCCGATGATCTTGACGAGCAGGCATATGCTTTGCTCAAGAAAACGGTGGAGATGATCGTCTCTTTGAGCGAGTACCTCCAGATTCTGCCTCCTGCAAAATCTAGAATAAACTGGGACAAATCCAGTGTTGATCTCTACCTCCGACTTGTTTTAGATACCACCAGACACCCCAGCCCCATAATATCTGGTCTTTCCTTGCAGATGTGGGTGACCACTTTGAGGGTGGACGAACTCAGCTCCAAGCCCCAAGTGGTGGAGATCCTCATGCAATTATTGGAAATTTCTGCTGATCGAATCATTGATTATCTGGCCCTCGACGAGGAGACGCCCTCCAGAAAGTTCCTTGATTTGGACTTTGACTCCACTGCCGACTCGGCGTCTTTCTTGGCAAACTATAAGAAATTCAACGAGGATATCGTGAGAATCACGGTTTGTAAGAAGCCCGAGGAGGGCATGGAGTGGTTAGAAAAGCGATTGGAAGCCTTTTTCAGCTCTCCGGTGGGAAACCACTGCATTACCCAGTACAAATTGGAAGAAAAATCAGAGCCTTACACCTATGGCATTGCACAATTCAACGTCATTGAAAACAGTATACGTGGAGTTTCTCGTTGGAGAATATGGTACACTGGTGACGACTTGGAGGCAAGAAACAATCGCCTCAATGGATTGGTTGAGGAATTGGGAGAACGTCTTCTAGCAATGCAGCTTGCCTCCCCTTTGTTGATTCGGAAGCAGGTCCAGACCATGGTTCAATTTGCCCCTCTACTTAAAGACGTGAGCCCATTGATGTTCAAAGTATTGGAAAAAATCCTTTTCACCGCCACTTTTGAGTACCAGGATGAAACGACCGATGAAGACAGAGAGGTTATCCGTGACTTAAGAACAAGCTGTGGAACAGAGCTCAACAGATTAGCATACATCATGCCCGAGTCCCTCAAAAACATCTTTGGTGATCTTGAAACTGTCATTTCGAACATCTTGGCCTCGGACAAGGTGAGTAACCACGAAAGCGTTGCTTTCAAGTCATTTCTATTGGTTATCGCGTCTAGGTCTTCAATCAGCGAAAAAGAAGAATTGTTTGCCAAAATCGTCGATCCCGAACTTGCTGCTTGGTCATCTCCCGAAACCGAAAAGGGACTCATGGACTTGCACTGGTTTATGGAGAGAATCGGCATTGTTGAAATTGCTCAATATTTCCAGAAAAGAAACATCCGAGCAGAGACAAACTTGCTTGAGGCTGAAATGGATGATGAAGGCCGCGCTCTCAAAACTCGCTTGAAAGAACGTTGGTCGTCAATCTTTCCAATTCGTGCCACGAGAATTTTCATTCAGTATAGCATTGAAAAGTTGAATCACGAATCGCCTGAATACTTGAATCTATTGAGGCTCTGGAAGCCCAGAGTGAGGCCAATTGTTCCACACATTCTCCAGCTTCTAACTCAAATCCAAGCTTACCACAACCCAGACAATTGGAGTGATTTACCCGATGCAGTTCTCAGTTTCTTGCGCTATAGTCGTATGGAAAGATTCTGGCAACAAGGAGTTTCCATCCAAAGCAAAGAGACATTTATCGAGGAGAGCGTGAAGGCTGCGTTGACTTTGAGAGAATTTGCCGATAGTGTCGGCCATTTGATTCGGTATACGCGAGAGTATGCCTACTTGACAATCGGGTCATTATCCCAATTAGAGGATACCTTATACGAGATCCCAGACATCGCGCGTTCTCTTTGGAACGCTTTGGCTGGTGACACTGTCGGTGTGACTCTTCACAGTTGGAAGCACATGATAAACAGTTGCCTCAGGAGTGTGGTGAAGAACTGTCCTATTAAGTACGTCGACGTCTTCATGGCAGAGCTTTTACCAAAGACATTACAGGATATCGATAAACTTTTGGTTTCTAGGTGGGAGAAGGTGTATTTGACCGGGTTGCAACTCCAAGGAAATGAGGATGATACTACGTTGAGTGAAGAAATGATGGAGGAACATATGCTCAGACAGCTTACAGCTACGGTTGTCAGGCTCCTCATGGATATCGTGCCGCAAGTTAACGCCAAAAGCGTCACAGACACCCAATTTGCATGCAAGAGATTGGTGACTACGAATAAAGAAGTGATGGGTGCATTCTTGCAACTTTGCTGTCATATCATTGGCTTTAAAGATACCAAATGTTCATTCAACACAATCTTAATTGCTCGCAACATTATTCCAAGCATTGTTTATAAGGACGATGATGTGGATAAGTATCTATGCGAAACGTTCATGAAGGCATTGTTGAAAGTGATTATGGACGATTATTTTGTTGAAACCCACTCAGAAGCAGCCACGGCGCTCACAACGCTCTACTGTGCATTGAGGTCAAAGAACGATTATCCGGTTCAAATTCTTCTAGAGGTACTCCCCAATATTACCTCACAGCATATGAGTAACTTTGAGACGTTGTTGGTGGGATCCAGATCTTTGCGTCATCAAAGATCGGCCCTCTTGGAGTTGATCAGGATCGCAAAAACAAATCAATCTGACGCAAGTGAAGAAGATGAACTTAAAGACAGGAAGAAACAGCTAGAAGAAGCCAGTATCCAGAGAAAAAAGAAGGCGGTTCCCAGTGATATCATGAACGACCCTTTTACGGAGAATGGTGCATTGAACAAGCTCTTTGACAATGAAACCTACAGTTCATAGACACGGGATACGAAGATATGAAGGTATCTTATTGTATTAAACGTTTTCAAATGCATAATCCAAAACCCTATGATCCAGCACCCCTCATTTGGATGGTCGAAGTTGTACAATGTCTCTTTTGAGTTGACCGAGGTCGTCGCTCGTTGTGCTTACCGTCATGGACTCGGGCTTGTTGGAGTCCAAGTTATCCAAAAATTCCTTTATAGAACCGCCAACACCGAAGTAGTACTGTTTAGCCGCAACAAGACCCAAATACAGGTGTTTTTCTGTGAATAATTGGATCAACATCTTCAGAATAAGAGGTAGTGATTCGGGAGAGTAGATCGTCTCGGAGGTGACAATGAGATCCGGCGAATACGGACTCACAAGAGACAAAAAGTCAGAACCCCAGGATCCCGAGATGAAGCGGAGATCCAAGTTTTTTTGTTTGAGATCCGAAGTGAATCTTTCGAGCAAAGCAGGCGTAAGAAGAAGTTCATCGTTATTCAAAGGGACCTCAGAGTTCATAAGGCCATCCAAGATTTCAGGCGAAAGAGTCGACGCGTAATGAATCAAAATGTTGGGAAGCGTGACCAAACGCAAAACCTCGAAGTTGAAATCGGAGAAAATGAATGTGGAGGGCTGAGCAGACAAATCAGAAGATCCGAAAAGTAACATCAATAAGTAACAAGTAGGAAGAGCAGTGCCGCAGCCAAGCTCGAGAAGACACCTATAGTTTTTTGTTTCTCCACTTTCATAAAGAGTGTGCAATTTATCAACCAAGTCGTATGAACATTCCCACAGCTTAAACCCACCTTCGTAGACGTTTTTCCGAACATCAACCTCATCAGAAGAATTGCCTATAAGGATATTATGCACCTCGTTGGCAACCTCGTCTTCTTCGGTCATGACCTGATGCTTAATATCGAATAGTTGACGTCTATATACAATATTACCATTGGGGGTTTGGTAGTTATCGAACGTGAGTCTGACGTTAGTTAAAGACTGGAGCAAATCTTCGAGAGAATGGAACTTTGGCTGGAGAACAGCATGTTCAGAGGTTTGGTCAGTTTGGGAAGTTTGTTGTGTATTTATTGAAACTTCCGGAGTTTCACTATCGGAGATGTCGTCTCCAGTAAAACCAAAAGCAAACAGCATATTTCGGTGAAGTTTTGGTGTATCCTAAACAGCCCACGTGCTCTGGGTAGAGTCGGAAGGCATCGCAAGTAGATGAGATGTCACGTGAGTGAGACCACCATTTATAGTGTACGAGAAAGAAGATTAGAAGCGAGCCAAAAGAATAGTGAAACATGTTAGGGAACAATGATTAAACGGATTGTTAATAATGCTGTTAAGAATTTAAAAAAAGTAAAAATGTTGTAATGTTGTAATGTTGTAATGTTGTTTAAAAGAGGTGAATAAAGCAACCTTTTTTGTCGGCCACAGTGCTGAGTACTTGCTCGACGTGTTCTGCAGTGGCATACTTTGGGTCTGAATTGCGAGACTACATGGACAATACCAATACATTAACATAATATCCGGCCAGTACCAAAAGTCGTGCGTGTCGGTTTATTCGGTTACGCTGGATTATTTTTCGTGTTTTGCTATTTCCATTGTTTTTATTGTTTTCATTATTCTAATTTTTCTCATTATTTTATTTTCATTGTTTTTTTTTTTGCATTTTCTCAACTAGTTTATTTCTTTCACTTTACTGGTCTTCTATTTTTCCTGTTGGAGAAAGATCTGCGTTCCCAATTGCTTCCACCATGTGGCATGATTTCCTTCATATGCCCGAGTGTCTCACTCGCCCTCTACCGCGCCCTCCACGTCCCAACAGACCACACCGCAATTGAATGCGGATCGGACTCGAGGCCAGGAAACCATAATTAATTCTTTCCGCACTAAACCAGTAAAATAGAATATAGTAACAGAATAGAATTCAGTCACGAAATAGAATTCAGTCACGAAATAGAAGTCACAAAATAGAAACAGTCACAAAATAAAACCAGTCACAAAATAAAAACGTCACAAAATAAAAACAGTCACAAAATAACAACAATTCAAACCACTCAAACCACTCAAACCACTCAATATACACCCTCCTTCGGAGTCCTTCTCCTCAGTAACCCTATAACTGGCACCAGATCCTGGTGCGCACCCCGCGTAACCAATTGCCAATGTCCCAAAACAGCCCGCGGCCCGAAGTTAAATACTCCGCGCCGAGTGGATGCAGGGCCCGTTTGGCCCCGTTTGGCCCGGCCCCGTTTGGTACCGTTTTTCTCTTCGGCCCCAGTGGAGACAGCATACTTGATTTGCGATTGCTGGATCTTCGATAAAGTATAAGAGCCCGGGATTTTCTTCTGTTCTTATTCCTTTTCTGGTTTTGTTCCCGTAACATCAATTGCGTTTTTTTAGCGGCTCTTTCACATATCTATTCTTTTGGGGTTCCTTATTACATACCTCCCTGTTTCTCTACTGGAGAATAGTATTCACCATTTTTCATCTCGCCTCACCCTGCGCTGCGTGACCTGCCACCACCAGGTCTCCACCAACACGAGAAACCACCACAAAACACCCAAAATACCACCACAAAACACCAAAAACATAACTAAAAAATACACCTACACACCCTGAAATGACTGAACCACACTCAAGTGAGGAGTTTGGCCAGTCGAAACTGCGCTCACTTTCCATATCCAACGCAGTGCTTGAACATCTGAGACTAGCTGGAAAACACGTGACCTTCAATAAAGACGGTGATATCATTGTGGGTTCACAAACCATGTCGCCAGTATCGCCATCATCACCCTGTTCTATATCGGATTCTGATGATGATGAATCGCAAAGCGCCGTCGATAAAATGACGCTTGTGCGCAAACTCAAGTCGGTGGCCGTTTCGCATGAACGAGACCATCCATATAAAAAGCACCTGATGCTGAACTTGACCCGGTTCCGTTCCCATCCCCACTCGACCTCGTTTATGCCCGAGCACACTGGCCTGAGCTCGTCCACAAACCTTCCTGAGTTTAATAAGCGCCCGCTCACCGATACTCCCATTGTATCGAGTGTGGGGTCGCCTGAGACTAGGTACCAGTCAAGTGACGACGAGGACGACGGGCTTTTCTCGCAATTCCGGTCACCCAACGACCAATTGCCCCAGAGGAGGCGCCTAGAGACTCCGCGGGCCGAGCTGCTGGCCGACCCGTTGCGTAAAACGAAAAATATCTCTCACCTAAGCTTATCGGACCTCAATGCTAATCCTCCGTCAGTTTCAAGTGATACTCCCACGCAAAGCCGGTCTGTTTCGCCCACAAACACCGATGTGGGGACCCCTCTTGCACCTTCAAC